>JAVYIG010007239.1:0-100000 GCA_035222895.1 Strongylocentrotus droebachiensis | reverse complement strand
ATTATGAACCCCCTTTTCCAGATTCAGTTTGGCCTAAAACGTTTTAAAAGAATCATTCAAATAAAAGGTAGGTTCTTCATACCTTAACGCAACTTGTTCAATCGTTGAGAACCGAGGTCTAGGAGCTCTATCTATAATCTACAGCTAGTTATAATCCTGAAATAACACCTGTTATGTTATGTATATTCAACTTTAATACTGACGTTGCATTTGCGGTGCAAACCACATTTGCTCTATTTAGTTTGGCACTAACAAGTTTGAGAATAGTCATTCAAAGTGTTAAGTAAACGTTACAGTGATTGCAAGTTCTCTAAACCTTAACACGTCTTTGGACAATCGTTGAGAAACATAGATCAATAATCTACCATACGTAAGATAACACTTTGTTCTCATTGCAAATGATAACGTTCAATCAAATGGCTGATAATTTAGTTGAGATATAGATCAACCCTTCTCGATGTAGGTTATCCCTAAAGCGTTTCCACATAATGATTCAAAGGTTAAACTTGGTAGTCTTTAGACTTACCTGTAACTCCTGATCCATCTTGGAGGACCGTAGGTCTAGGAGATATAGTCCTAGAATAACTTCTCCTCGGAGTAAATGCTTTGTAGTGATTCAGTCGGCGGTACCGCCCCGTAATGGTGCAAAATTTAAGCGCATTCCTCCTCTCATTTCAAGTTCATTAATGCGTGACCCTTGCTTACAGGTACTTATAAGTCATAACCATATCCCAATAACACCAGATTGTACTAGGTGTAGCCAGGCATGAATGTTCAAATATGGGAGATAGAGCAATGAAGGTGTAGGTGGACCGGTTACAGGTCCTCATAAGTCATAACCATATCCCGTGAACACCAGATTGTACTAAGGTGTAGCCAGGCATAGATGTTTAAATATGAGAGATAGAGCATTTAAGGTGTAGGTGGACCTTGGGCAAGTTGTTGACTGTTTAATAGATGGTTTTCCAGGGTTCGAATCTCTGCATGGTTTTCGGAGGGGGGGGGGGGGACATTAATGCATGGGTGTGACAGTATAAGGGATAGAGCATGCAAGGTGCAAATGGAATTTGGTCTGGTGGTTGAGTCTCTGCACGGCCTGTTTACATACATGGACCAGAGTTAAATCTCTGTTATGTTTTTATTTCTGATGGCGACAGTAAATGTCGGCCCCCAGCCATAATTAAACATATCATAATTATACATATCATAATTATACATATCAACATAATAGTTTTTTCAGCCAGGTAGCGCTGCTGTGGCCACCACAATTCTATGCCATCCTACCATGGGCGTAAATCCTTACGTAATACCTATTGTTCAGGGGGGGGGGGGATGAATAAATATATAGATCATCCCCCCTTGAACTATAGGTATTACGTAAGGATTTACGCCCGTGCATCCTACTATGTTAGATGTTGGTCTTGTTGCCAATGACAGCTTTTCCCTATCCATGTGTAGATGTCCTTCAATCATTGAATTGCAGGTCTGCCTCTTCTTCGCCTGGCTTATACTGTTCATTTGATAGCCATTTAGATTATTTTATTGTTTCAGTACAGTACATTCAGTACAGGCACACAACAGATAAAGGAATTCAAGGCAGTTTGTGATCTGTTCGTTTATATTCACTTTGTTTAAGATATGTTTCTCTCACGACTCCAGGACCGCTCCTATCGCTGACGTTGTCCTCCGTCAGCAAAAATGACGCATCTGGTGCAAAAGGCTTCAGTTAGATCAACATGTCTTCACGTCACAATACACATACACTTCTCATACATTCCTTTTATCATCTTATCATCTACTCTTATATTGGATTAATGAACAGCTTATTGGAAAGGATTGATTTGTATTTTCACCCCCTCACCTCTCCCCCCCCCCCGATCCCATAATTTATGTGATTGTATGATGTATACAAGTCTGATAAGCAGACCTATATCACTACATTGTTTGTTTGATCTGTATTAATGACGTATGTATACATTATGCCTAATCATCTAATGATATCATAATTTGTCACAAAGCACACTCCCATTGACTAGAATACTGAACTTGTAGTCCGTACTATTCATTACAGATGCATATCGGACTAAGGTGTTGTCAATCACCATGATTAGCCTTCGAGTTTATGACCATGGCCTAATATAATGCCTTCCATATTTCATCAATAGCCCCATATGGTATTTCCACCAAGTATGGTGTCAACGAATTACGGTATCATTATATTGCACATGGAAACTGAGTTTCATAACGTTAGCCTTGTATACAGCTATGATTGGGGCGTGGCGTTTTGGAATTTATACACAGGCCTCCCCCTCAGTCACAGGCACTGGCAATCACCGCAAACTTGTTTGTAAAGATTCTCTATAGAAATTGAAAACGAAGGGGTCCAAGGCCTCATTCTCTTTTCACAAATAAATGTACATGCTTGATCGGGTCATAAAAGATTTGGTATTCAAAAATATATTTTTTTACCTGCATTCAGACTGGTTGGCTCATAACCCATCAAGTGTTTCTAAAGTTAAACTAATAGTTTTCCCGGTTTGAACTAAACAAAAAGGGCGCTTTAGTGACCTTGCACTCTCTCTCTCTCTCTCTCTCTCTCTCTTTCTGTCTCTTCCTCTGTTTCTCTCTCTTTCTCTCTCTCTCTCTCTCTCTCTTTCTCTCTTTCTCTCTCGGGCTTTTCTTCTCCCCCCTTCTCTCTCTCTCTTACTGTGACCTATAAGATCGACCTTTAACGGTTTCAATAACATCACCTCTTTCTCTCTCTATCTATCTCTCTCTCTCTCTCTATCTCTCTCTCTCTCTCTCTCTCTCCCTCTTTCTCTCTCTCTCTCTTTCTCCTTCGCTTCCCGACCCCTTACGTTTTTTCTCTGTTTCTTTAGTCAATAAAGGAATGGAGGTATTCTAATTTCTATTTTTTTTTATATCAACAAGCGTTTGTTACGAAAATTGCAGATGGTAAAATTATCCATATTTCTGATTTTGTAAATGTTAATATTTCGCAACAGTCACGGAGGAGCGAACGCCGACATGGTACCTGGATCTACGGCTGATGATCTATCATTTCAATCTGTCTTGTTTTCCTTAATCATTGTTTATCTGGCTCTGAACTGTGACAGAATATTCAATGTGGAGTATTTACTTTGTGGTACAGTCATGAAAGTTGGTGGTACTTTATACAGAGTTGAATGACAAAGAATATACATACAATACCAACATCAAGCAAACTATTCATTTATGGAGTACAGACGAAGTTAAATTTGATCAGAACGAAAAAGTACTTTGTCGTTTACATGTTAATACAGTGGCATAGTGTGGGGCCAGCTACATGATAGGCTCCACGAATAATGGGAGGAGGGGCGGCGTCTGTGAAGTTGGATGAAATGCATAATTATGGCCCACCGATTGTGGGAAAGTATAGGGCGAAAAGGGCCGGCCTCGTTTCCTCTCCCTTTCCCGCCGCGCCTTAAATTAATTGTTGTAGCGGAATGCTGTCACGGGTTGCACATACGAATTGGGTGTGGTCCAATCGAATTGATGCGGTGTGACTATCAATAGGGGGATTCGTCATGATCATAATGATCATCATCATCATCACAATATTTTAGAGAAGTATCAGGTCAGCGATTTGTTAGGAAAAGTCTAGGATCTGTAAAACTAGTCCCCATTTCGTAGAAGAATGCAACAAAAGTTTTGTCACAATCTTTGCAAATTAATTTCACTTGTTTTATTCATATACAAAATAAATGGTCATTAATCTTTTCGGATCTCAATGTCACTTCTTGAAAGAAGAAGGGGTGTAATAATTAATTGTTCTGTCTACAGGTATTCACGATTTTACCACTGTAAAGTTACACTCCTTTTATCCTATCTTTTTGATTTGTTTACAAACAACAATCTATGACGCTTTCGGTGACCAGCGAATCACATTCTAGTCAAGCGAAGTCATTAAATTGACCAGGGAGTCACAGTCTAATCACACGGAGTCTTTGAGTGACCAGGGAGTTACAGTCTTAGGGTGCGTTTAAGCTTAAATTTTGAAGGCAGAATGAGCGATTTGTAACGCTCATCGTAAACGCTCATCGTAATTGCAGTTCCACGGTGTACTGTTTATGCTCACTTCTCTGGCTCCTCCAGGCAATTCTCCTTGGGTGGCCTCAATCGGTCTTCCAGCTGGATTCGCAAACCTTCACTGTGCATGCTACGTAGACCCACTAGAGGTCTGTGCGTTGACCCCATTTAAACGCGTTTACAAATTGTAAACGCATCTTTTTGTGAGTTTACGATCGGCGATCGTGATCGCCGTTTTTCGGTGATTCTACAAAAGTGAGCATGGACGCAACCGTGTTTTAAACTAAACGCGTAACAGATGCCTGATTCTGGCCAGAAAAAGTGAAGCATAAACACGCCCTTAGTCGCACCCGTTTCTATGTGACCAGGGAGTCACAGTCTAATCACGCGGAGTCTTCGAGTGACCAGGGAGTTACAATGTAATCACGTGAAGTCTTTGAGTGACCAGGGAGTCACAGTCTAATCACACGGAGTCTTTGAGTGACCAGGGAGTTACAGTCTTAGTCGCACCCGTTTCTATGTGACCAGGGAGTCACAGTCTAATCACGCGGAGTCTTTGAGTGACCAGAGAGTCACAGTCTAATCACGCGGAGTCTTTGAGTGACCAGGGAGTTACAGTCTTAGTCGCACCCGTTTCGATGTGACCAGGGAATCACAGTCTTAGTCATATCGGGTGTCTGTTTGACCAGGGAGTTACATTCTTAGTCATATCCGGTTTCTAGGTGACCAGGTAGTCACAGTCCAATCACGCGGCGTCTTTGAGTGACCAGGGAGTTACAGTCTTAGTCGTATCCGGTTTCTAGGTGACCAGGGAGTCACAGTCTAATCACGTGGAGTTGAGTCACCACTGGAGTCACAAGTCTAAACACGCAGAGTTTTTGAGTGACCAGGGAATGACAGACTAATCACGCGGAGTCTTTGAGCAACCAGGGAGTTACAGGCTTAGTTATATCGGGTGTATGTGTGACCAGTGAGTCACAACATAGTCACGTTAGGTCTCTGAGTGACTGAACAGATAAAGAAACAAGTGAGACAAAACAGAATAGTTTGAAACAAGATGCAAGACGAAACACAGTAAGCGATAGGCTGCAGAAGGATTGAATATGATATTTTTTTTATTATTTTGTGAGGTCACGACACACTTGTGATTATATCTCTATTCACGATGAGGAACAGCAACAGTACGAATCAAACCCTTTTGCTACAAGAGAGCCTTTTGTATAAACATTCTAAAGAAGCCAGAAAACATTGATTGGTCTGATAACCCGCCATTTATTCTGATCTATAAATCAATATAGTACGATATTCGGTATTAGGTCATAATGAAGGGTTATCGTATCGTAGATTTCAAACTTTGAAATTGCGGCCTTAAATTCAGTTGATTCACAAGACCTCTATGCAATGTTAGCACATTTAAAAATGTGGATAGGTGTATACCAAACACATGTGATTAGACATAAATGAAACTCAAAAGCAGCTATTCGGCAGCCAATTCCAGAAAAGGATTAAGGCAGAGAGAGGAAGAGAGAGAGAGAGAGAGAGAGGAGTTTGTGAAAGAAAGAAAGAAAAAAGAAAGGAGAGACTTATTACCAACTATCAAAGTAAGAGTCTGCAAAATAAATAAAGCAAATATATATCGGTTTGTGTCTCTTAACACTACAAATAAATAAAAAGTTTCTTCTTTTAATAATATGCTAAGAAAGAAGTTCGTTATATAGCCTATACAGTGCGTTAAAATGATTCATTTTCCTATTGCTTTGTACACGATTGCACACCATACCTCTATTTTCATAGAAACACTAACCGAGCAACACCCTAAATTTGTTGATTTAAACTTTCAGTATTTGAATCAGACATGCTCAATTTTCATTGCCCAATCTACTTGATTACACAACATTAACTAAATTTCAAGAATAGGTCCTAATACTTAACACACATAATCATATAGAAGGTTCTTACTTATCAATACAGTCACAGTCATTACACATAGAGTAACATTATAATTGGATGTGGGATCATAAATATGAGAACAACAAACGGAGATTGCGGCTAGTCATAATTATGTGGAAAGATGAACAGCGCCAACTTTCGTCCTTAGGCAGGGCAGTCTGTTTCGTCGTTGGAGCAGTCGAGTATGCCATCGCATCTGAACGAAGATGGGATGCATTTATCATCACTGCAGGCGAATCCCTTGCAGGCTGTAAGGGATTCAAAAAGATATATAAACAATGTTAGAAAATTGTGGCGAGATTAAAGCCTATCTGCACTACTTTTGCCAGGAGGGATTACACCTCCCTGCATGGTCACTGAACAGCTCTCAATTAACATAAGTAAAAGGGGACCATGGGGGACCAACGGTCACCAACAGAATTAGGCATTGATTGCAGCGGGGATTTAAAGGATAAAGTTGAGTCCTGGGCCCTGTTAAAAAAAATTGTTATCAATGACAAATGATAAATTTCTATGATTCCCTGCCAATCAAATGCCACGATTTCAGTAGCTTATAGCAGTTGCTGTTGATAAAAAGTTTTATAAAACAAGGGCCCAGATCCTGCAATTAGAGTGTGAAAGAAATCGTCTAGAAGTGACTGAAAACATTAAAGCCTATCTGCACTAGTTTGGCCAGGATGGATTACACCTCCCTGCCTTGACACTGGCAGGTGGTTATCTCATCAAATCAGCTCTCAATTAACAGGAAAAAGGGGACCATGGGGGACCAACGGTCACCAATTAGGCATTGTATAGGGCGCAAGTAGATGTTAGTAATGCAGCGGGGATTTAAAGGATAAAGTTGAGACCTGGGCCTTGTTCGATAAACTTGTTATCAATAACAAATGATAAATTTCTATGCCTCCCTGTCAATCAAATGCCACGATTTCAGTAGCTTATAGCAGTTGTCGTTGATAAAAAGTTTTATAAAAAAAAGCCCAGATCCTGCAATTAGAGTGTGAAAGGAATCGTTTAGAAGCGACTGGAAACATTAAAGCCTATCTGCACTAGTTTGGCCAGGAGGGATTACACCTCCCTGATTGGTCACTGGCATGTGGTTATCTCATCAAATCAGCTCTCAATTAACATAAGTAAAAGGGGACCATGGGGGGCCAACGGTCACCAATTAGGCTTTGTTTGCTATATAGAGGGCGCAAGTGGATGTTAGTAGTGCAGCGGGGATTTAAAGGATAAAGTTGAGTCCTGGGCCATGTTCAATAAACTTGTTATCAATAACAAATTGTAAATTTCTATGACCAATTTGCTCTCTATCAAATCAAATTTCAGAAGCTTATAAAAGTGTAACTTTTTATTCATAACAAGATTTATTTAACGAGTCATTCAATTAGAGTGTAAAAGAAACCGTATAGAAGCAACTGGAACATTAAGGTTGATTATGTATTTCTTAAGAATTTGTGCGTACTGTGAAGTTTTCGGTTTTCATGGTTTTGGAATGATCAAATTTAAAAGAAAATTACTCGGTCATGCTTGGGATCATACGCAATTACACACACATAAATAGGTATATTGGACTACGGACAAATGTTTGGTCCTAAGTTCCGTTCATGGCCCTATCATAAAGAGCATTTTAAGAGCAATCCTTTTCATGGGACATTTCTGCATGAAATTTTGCTAAAATAGCACACACACAAAAGATAAAGCTCAGATGAAATCCTGATCTCGACTGTCTCTTCGACATGAAATGAACACACCAAAACTCCTCCCCCACAAGGAGACGTCAAATGAACGATCACACCAATCAACAAACAAACAAACAAATAATATCTACACCAAAACAATAACAACAAACACATACACACAAACAAAACCCCACACAAATAAGAACCATTAGGAGCAATGGTATCCCCTCTAAAATTTTGAAATGAAGTAAAAGTATCGAAAATAATATCGCTTGTGATAAATAAAGGTAACTTGCAGAAAGAGTTGCCTCATTTCTTACATTATTATGATATAAAATACTTTTCTATAACACTCTACTGCGTGCCTAAAATAGTCAAGACGACTGTGTAAACAAAGCCTAGTACCATTTCAATTAAATTCTGAGTTGGTGCGTTTACACTTACGGCAGTTGAGCTCGTCTGCCCCATCGTCACAGTCGTTTGTTCCGTCGCAATGCCACGCCCATTTAACACAGCCTAGGTCACGGCTCACACACGGGAAGCAGGCTGACCGCTCGGTGTTAGTGTCAGTGTCAGTGTTAGCTCCTGCATAAGCGGCAGACTCTCCGACTATAGGGCTCTCTGCGGATTGAGAATGCGAGATGAGGGAGGGGAGAGAGAGAGAGAGAGAGAGCGAGGGAGAGAGAGAGAGAAAGAGAGAGAGAGAGAGAGAGGGGGAGAGAGAGGGAGAGAAAGAGAGAGAGATAGAGAGAGAGAGAGAAAGAGAGGGGGATAACACAAACAAAAAGTGAGGGGGAGAGAGAGAGAGAGAGAGAGAGAGGAATAACACAAACAAAGAATGAGGGAGGGAGAGAGAAAGAGAGAAAGATAGAGAGAGAGAAAGAAAAAAATTACACAAACAAAGAGTGAGGGAGGGGGAGAGGAAAATAGTTAGGGAGAAGGAGGGAGAGGGAGAAAGAGAGGAAGAGAGAGAGAGGGAGAGAGAGAGCAAGAGGAATAACACAAACAAAGAGTGAGAGAGGGAGAGAGGGAAAGAGTGAAGGAGGGCGAGAGAGAGAGAGAGAGAGATGGAGAGAGAGAGAGAGAGAAGAGAGAGGAATAACACAACACAGAGGGAGATGGGGGGGGGGGTAGAGAGAAATTGAAAGCGAAAGAGAAAATGAAAGACATGGAGAGAGGGAGAGAGAATGAGAACAGAGGGAAAAGAAAAGAAAGAGAAAGATAGAAAGAGCGAGAGAAAGAGGAAAGATGGAGAAAGGGAGAAGGAGGGATCGGGGAAGGAAAGGGTGATAAAGAGAAAAGTAAAGATAGAGAGAAATGGAGGGAGAGAATGAGATAGAGATGGAAAATGAAAGGGGAAAGAAAGTGAGTGAGAGATATAAAGAAAAAGAGAGATATTGTGAGCGAAATGAAAAAGGAAAGCGGAAAGGGGGTGGGATATTTTTTATATTCAAGTTATTTCAAATTTAGTGTTCTTATTCATATTTTGTTGAGGGTGGGGTGACATAACGTGGGGGCGGCTCAATATAATGCACTTTCTGTCACTTCCTTTGTAGGACGGATGTGTGAACTTAATACACTCGCAGGTGGTATCATGAAAGAGGGCTAAGATAGATTGGAAGCCTTCGATCGGAGCTGTATACAGGAAATTAAACAACCACCAAAAGACCTTGTGATTGAGGTGAAACAAATCTTGAACTCATACAAAAACACACTGGACTTTGATATCAAAGTTTGATAACATATTTTACAATACCTGATCAGTTCCTTTACTTTTAAGCCTAATAATCATCGATATTACCTTTGGATACCCGATTATTGTGAGAAATAATTCTAAAATGTAGGATTATGTTGTTTCAATGGTACGCAAAGTTTAAGCAATGAACGAAGTTCCGGAATGGGCAATTGTTGATTATGTGATAAAGATAAAGGAACAAAATGTAGAAGCAACCCTTAACACAAATCAAAAGCTTAACCAATGAAAATGAGTATCCCACCACTTCATTAGTATCAATGCGCCAGACGTTGAATTATTTGCATACATTAATATGGAAGAACCGAAGCTGGATTTGAACTCAAGTAGTGTGAGTCGGCAATCCAATCTCGGAAATTTGACCCTAAATTGAAAGATAAAAATGGAAGTATAAACGGAAAAGGAAACGATCTGTTACCCTGCCTTTTTAAGATGACTGAACCGTTCTGTCTGGAATAACCATCAACATATTCATCTAGATATTGCTTTCAGGGTATGTATTCTTAAAGATCGTTCGAAACCGAAGAGGTAATATGATCCTGATGGTAGTGACTTTCTCGCGTTTAAAATTGTGAGAGAACGTAGGGGGTAATACAGAGGCGGACTTTAGCGAGTAGGTAAGGGGATGGGGGGGGGGGGGGGCATTAATCGTGCTAGCTTGAAACCACTTTTATAGTTTTATCTGAATATTAAGGCTAAAAGGCACTAACTTTATACAATTTCAAGATCATAACTTCGATTACTCGATGCAAGTTGTGTAGTGGCACATTTTCTAACTTGTGTACCCATTTGATGATTTTGCATTTTTCTACTGTAATTACCAACGTAAAAACCAGATATTTGTACCATTGGATCCTTTTATATTTGTCTTACTTTGTATGGACTCATAATGACAATAAAATGCTATACTAATATTGTCTATACAATACTGTGCTTAAATGCTTCTATACTATACTTCATTTATCATCATACTGTGCCGTATTTCGCTAAAGAATGAATGTTGGTATATCATGTTGTTTCTAACACCAGCGCATATGTCATTGACTCTTTGGGTTCACTGGAGACAAGAGACCATCACCGCCCCATATCCCTGATATTAGCAAAGCACTTTTCTTGACAATCGCAACTATTTTCCCGTTTTCTATCGCTAACCCTGATCACAAGGTTTTAGTATGAATCTATCCTGAAAGTTGACGGCCGGCCAATCTGAGGTGAAAATTAATCTCCCGTTTCCGTGGCAACTGGTTATCATCTGAGATTGTAAAGGGGTGAGAGTAGAAATAATTGCGATCCTTATCACCCGCGTGGCTACAACGAATGGACTATAGTCATCACAAAGGCCAGTATATTTTTAATCTACGTGATTGTGGACCGACGCGTTTCGATTGATTACAAATGAATACTACAGCTATTTCATGTAGAGAATGAAGTAATTCCAACAGAGGATATGTCTCATTATGAAAACAAATGATGGTTTTAAACTGGACAATGCCGAGTTTCGTATTAAACAAATAAAATTCAGTTGGCGCCCGATTTAAAAAAGCATGTCAATTCTTATTAGACTGAATATCACGTCGTCTTCATATAATGCAACTGCTTCTCTTCTACCATTACTACTGCTGCTACTATTACTACTACTACTACTTCTACTACTACTACTACTACTACTACTACTACTACTAATACTATTACTCTTCTGCTACTACTACTACTACTACTACTACGGCCATTAATCCTAGTATTATTTCTACTCGTGGGCAAAGGGTTGTTAGTACGACAATGGCTTTCGTGAAAATGGTTTTTGACGGAAAATTATGAATATTTATATGTTAGATGGAGAATTTAAATGGAGTCAACTTTGGTCCTAGGTAATTGATATGACTTGCTTTCCTTCGCTATATATGTGCTTTCATGATTTGATGTGTTAGGTTGGAGAATGGATGTTAAATGTACATTCTGGATCGCCCCAACTTGTACCAACAGTGAGAAAGAGGAAGATGAAGACAGAGAGAAGGAAAGTAGCGTTGGATCTGAACTGTAGAATCAGTGACTCACCCGTAACGGCGCTGATACGGACAGTGAAGTCCACTTTCTCTCCCTTTGGATGCGCAATCAAGAGCCACGCCACGTTGCTTTCAGTCGAGTACACATGCGTGCCGGTCGGCGTATCCGTCGATCCCGGTGCGATGCGGGCAGTCTGGGTAGAAACCGTCATGGGATCGTCGCCCGACCCAGAGGCGATGTAAGAGCGACCCGCTCGCTTAGTGTTAGATGTGAAGGTGATCTCGATGAAATCGAAACTGACCTGTGTGCCGTGAGGGCCAGTGAAGCGGTAGAGGGAGAACCAGGTGTTGGTGCTGGCTACCTTGATTGGTTGGTTATCACTGGCATGAACCAAGATGGGATCGTCGATACTCAAGATGTATGAGGCTAGAATGGTAGAGAGAAACATAAAGGGAATTGTTTAATAATATTTGTATATTGTGTTGGTTATGTTTACCTGACTGCTAAGAAAGCATAAATGCTTGTTAGTAAGCAACCGGACGGCCAACGGCTTTAGGTCCTCTCCGAGAGACCTGGTAATAAGGATTAATGCCTTTATACCAAAGGGCACTAGCGCATCGACTTGGTTTCGAACCCGGGTCACCGGATTACGAGACCACTGCTCTATCGACTGACTATCGCGCCTCCACAATTATTAACCTAGTTTGATTGCAAGACTGTAAGATGTAAAACGACAGATTAGGGGCGTGGAGCCCGATAACATTAGAGAGCACTAAAGTATCGAGGAGGATTGGGAGGGGTCATATGAACAGAATCAGAACAGATGAATAAATGAAACGGAGACAAAGTAAAAATAGAAAAAAAAAAGAAAGAAGGATAATAGAATACGATGCTAGATGATGAAGATGCCTTTAAGTTAGGATCGGTGCAAACGGTGGATGACTCTATGCCAATCCTTCTTTACTAGGTACCGACACAAATTAGGCCAGGAGGCGACTTTTTTTTAATATGCAATATCTGGAATGAAAAAAAAACAATGTAGTACCTGAAAGCGAACAATTACGTTTTATGAAGATATCTTGGTAGAAGTTTATTTATTTTACTCTCAATCCATGGGTTGGGCGTTCGAATCCACACACGGCCCTTATGCACATTTGCTACTCTCCTCCCAAGTGCTACACGGGTACCCAGTAGGATGCGAAAGTAATCGTAGTTTGCCAGCATTGTAAGCGTCTGTCAAATGCCTAGCTCGAATGCTTCACAGGAAGTGGAGAATGTGCATACATTGTGAGCGGGCAAGCAAGAAACCGCTTCTTGAACCTTCCTAGACAAATTTAAAACGGGTTGTGGTCGGGGTAAAATGTGTAAATAATGTCTATAATACGTTCCTAGATCGTTCATAAACAGTCCTCAGTACGTCCATCTCGTCTGAGTACCCCGTCCTCAGTCAGTTCATATCAAGTTCAGATCAGGTAAATTTGCAATTTCCAGTTCTACCTCGTTCCCAATACATCCAAACCCATTCTTACTAGTTCGCAACTTGTTTTAAACTAGTTGTAACCTAACTACCCCGTTCAGAGACAGTTCAACTCGTCCCCATCCCGTTCTTAGTGCTTTCGAACGCACTCCTAGAGCAGGGATACAAGCCCTGCCTAGAGCATGTGCAATCACGTACGGGCTCAAGGTCTATATAACCCCATCGCGTTCTTGCCATTCCTCTCGCCTACCGCTTTACTATTTGTTTCCTCTCCATCGGAATCAGATAGCCGTCTCAATGATATATAATACCAAGACAGTTCGTTTCTTGAATGTTGAAATGCATGCGTTTCCCATGCGTTTCGACCCTGCAATGCATTCTTGGTTCGACGTATGGCATTTTAATTTCAATGTCACTTCGATACCGTCCGTCGCGATGCTGGTTTGATGCAGAAAAACAAATGTTTTTGAGTTTCTGATGGTATAACTTTATTATCAAATAAACATTTACTTTACTTGTATTGAAGAGAATAGTTGCTGAGCTAGCGCCATGAGCGTCCCTGGACGATGTTTGAGCTCTATAAGTTTATACTCATTATTTTTAAACAAAGTGGAATTTGGAATGTGATATTTTGAACATGTCCAACATTTTCTCGGGCCTTTGCGTTGTCGATCCGTCTTTCCTAAAACGCATTTGAAACAACGTACATAATTATATCGATTTCGTTTGCGGATCCGAATGAAATCATGCATTTGTGTGACCTAGCCAGGCATGGATGGTATATATCCTCATCTCTGTCTCCCCCATTTTGTAATTATCCCGACATCAAAAAAATCCCATCTATGCTTAGATTTAGATTTAATTCCACAGTGATCTTTACTTCTAAGCTTCACATATCTTACATGCATGTTCAAAGCCTATTACAATGTCGTAAGGCACACCACGAAGGGCAAACCAAATTAAATTGACTTTTAAGCGGGTACAGCATTATATGACCCCAATACCGCGTTAATTTCTCCGTTGTTTAATTCGTTAAAGGTACTTATTTCCTTTTTTATGTCAACATAAAATGATAATGAATGTTGGGCATGGGCTGTATTTTGATCTTCGGCACCGTATGACAAGGGGCTGTGATGTCATTAACGTTTCCTTTTCTGGTTCGTGCAGGATCTTACGTAACATTTAACGTAACTCATTGTAGTTATCGGTTAACTTATACTGGATAATTTCCGTAGCACTAGAACCATTTAATTCAACAGTAATGTTAATCAATGATTTTTATTAAGAGGAGTGAAGTAAATTCGACCAAACGGCAGCTTTTCTGCACATTCAGTTTAATTAGCATAAAAGGCGGTCTCATCATTCTTAGCTTAGTGGCTGCCTGTAGCGTAGGGTGGTTTGACCTTTGGAAAGTAATCAAAAGGTCTTCTTTTCACGTCCCTTTCCACCCCCCCTCTCTCTCTCTTTAAATTTCTTCTTAGCTCAATGTGAAGAGGGGAGGGTTACTGCTTTTAGAGGGGCGATTTTATTTTATAGCCCAAAAGGGGAATCTGATATAAAGAAGCATGTTATCAAAACTATATAATGGTTATAGAAGAAGAAAAAGAAGAAGAAGAAGAATGAAGAGAAGATGAACAACGACGACAACAACAACAAGATGATGAAGAAGAAGAAAAAGAAAAGAGAATGAGAAGAAGACAAAAATAATAAAGTGGGAACTGAACGGACAGGGACAAAAGTACACTATTGAACAAATATTTCCAGGCCTCGGAAACCAAAAGTAAGAAGATCAGAACGTTTTCCCTACAACTCATCCCATCATACATATGCACAGGTTATTAGCCTTTGACCAAAGAACACTTTCTTCCTCTGACCAAATATTACCAGGCGTAGAAACACCTGTTCCGTACCCCCAATCAAGCTCCTAGGTATACAGCTTAATGGATTTATGTCTCCCTAGCCCTCTGGTGGAAATCCCCCTTACCGCTGGAGTACCCAGGCAATCTTTGCTAATTGATGAGGGGCAGAGCGTAACGTAGAGGTGCACTTTTATCTACCAAAGGATTTCTCTTATGTTTGGGGGTTGTTGCATGTAATCACTAATTAGTTTAATAATATATCAAATTTATCACTGAGCTTGGTAAAATGATCAGTCAGGTTGTTAAATCTGCCCCCATTTCATTATGTAGAGCCCCTTTATATGAAATTTAATAAACGAGTATCTTGTAAATTAGATATTAAATGAAACTGTTTTTCGATTGCCCTTAACGGAATGTCACCCCTGCGAAGTTTACTTTAAGTCGCCAAATGTCTTTAAACATTTTTCGTCTCTCTATAAATAAACAAAAATGATGCAATGGTGCAACATAGAACGTTGGTGTCGAATAACATTAAAAAATTTCATTAAGAGAAGAAATGGAGAGGAAGCATTACTTATGTGGAAAATATGTTCGATACATTATACACTGTCGCTCATAAAGGTGGAATATTTTTTTTAAATCCCAATTCATGGAATTATTTTAAAAATAATTTAAAAATAATAGATCTAGATAATAGTATACATTCTCAGATTTTATTGAATAATAATTTGCCAATGTGTGTTTTGCGTGACTGCTAAAGCATGTGTATGCTACTATGCTTATCAACTAGGGGACCTATGCTCTTAAGTCATAAATGACAGTAATGAGGATTAATGCCCCACAAAAGGGCACTAATATATAGTACATCGACACAGTCTTGATCCTGGGGCCTCACAGTTACGAGACCATTGATTTGTCACTGAACCATGACTGTACCCAGCGGGGGCTAGGGTAGGGGGCAGTTTCCATAAATTAAAAAAAAAAAACAGAAAATGCAATAAATTTTCAATAATTTATTGCATTTTACCCAGGTTCCCAACATAAACAAATCTTCTGTGTGCCCATGCCTTGAGCCATAATGCATGGCCGTCCAGAGGATTTTGATATGTTGTATACTATTATCTAGATCTATTATTTTTAAATAATTTTTAAAATAATTCCATAAATTGGGGTAAAACTAAAATATTCCACCTTTATGAGCGACAGTGTATATTTCAATTATTATTTGTTAAATGCTATAGCATCATAAGGGTATTTTCAAACAACATCATAGCATTTGTGATACGTAAAAGTGATTAACACTTCGATTGCTTTCTTTGCCTCTCTGCACGGCCGCTTATTGGCCACACGTGTAATTTTGTTCAAAACTATAGGCTTTCGCCCATTTCGGTCTTCGTTAACCCCATGACAATCCTGTTGACATAACATAGCTTAATCTTGCACTGGAAGCACTTTAATAATCTTGATAAGTTTCGTATATCTATCTCTGTGAGCATGAAATAATGTGGCCTAGCACAGCCGGGATAATATTGGAGCGCCTTGAGCACCTTGTGTGGTGGATACGTAAGCTATACAACATCGAATAATATTATTATATATATACCTGAATCATGCAAATGGCGCCAAAATATGAATCACTAATTTGTGAGAAATGGCGCCATACCATATTACATCGGTGTTAATGAAATATCGCAATAAGGTTTTATACAAGTAATAACAGATAACGAGACATTGGGAATGAGGAAGACATTCATGTACTCCACATACGAGCCCTTTCTCTAATTCTTGCGCTCTCTATCTTGCAATATTTTTTTCCTCCCCCTTCAATTCTTTTGGTTTCTTCCTCATTCTAAACTTTCACTGGATCTCCAAACCCTTCCGTTCTTTTCAATTCGTACTGCAATTAATCAAGCCCTCGCTGTATTATGATATATAGGTCAAAAGTTCCCGATAAATTCAGATAATCACTAGAGAGATTACCTTAAATCGTGGCACATTGCCTCAAGCCCCATGCATAATGTCCCTAGATTTATCACAATAATTATTTATCAATGGTCCCGCTCAGTTACCCAGCTTATGTGCATACATGCCCACTTTTAATCACATATATGGTATTCCTGAGGGCCTAGCTGTTCAGGGTTGCGCAATTGAATCATGGTAACTTCGTTACATAAAGCATAAGGGTAAACATATGAATCATATAGATATCACTGTTGATACTAAAAACAATCTACGAACAGTAAAAATGACAAATATAATTTGTGTATGTCCGAGAAGAAATATTCAATTCACTCATAACAACACCACGTTACATAAAATGATATAATGATGATAAATCTTAAAATAGATAACATAAAATAAAATGTGAAAGTATACCTCATTTGGTGAGGTCATTTTCAAAAATGATAAATATTTTGTGAAAGATTTGTTGGCAGACATATTAGGTGAATTAAAACTTTATTTAGTCCATATTAGTTCAATGTAATGTCATAAAATCAGTTACTCAGGAAACAGGTTTATCATACTTCCGTAAACACGATGAATTAACACAATTCAGTTCAAATATATATTCCATATACAGGTATATTTATTACCTATATCAAATGGATTCAGCCTCTTCCGGTCTTGTAGTATATAGACCTATCTAATCTGAAATAATGATCGTTAACTGTTTACGCTTGATACATCAACAATAATGCCATGTAGAATACACACTAGAGGAAATAGAGAGTACTTAATGATGCATTCTAAAATCTTTGGGCAGTTTTCTAGTAGCTCAAATGACTTATGGCATTAATGGCATTAAACACCCTTTTCTATACCACCTATCGTATCATGATTATGGCATAAATGATAATGACAAATGGATTTCAAATCAAATGAAGCACAACTGAACTATTATGAGAAAGAGGACAAGATAATTCTTCACGTTACTTTGTACTTTTAGAAGAGATATTACAATTTAAAAAAAGAAGCTTGTTTAGAATTAGTGATAAGACATAGAATTAGGCAATTTGATATACCTAATTATGTCTTCAAATAGACTCTTTTACTTAATATCAAATGTTCTGTGATGTTTAGTTTTTAGGAAATGCTTGACTTTTGATGTTTAAGCTGACGAAAAGGGAATTTGTGCAAGGAAACTTCAAACAATTCCTAATGGAGTAGAGAGTAAAAGTATAAAGAAGCACTTACATCCGAAGTCAGCGTGCTGGCAGATTCCCTCGGCCTCATCTTCACCATTGGGGCAGTCTTGGCTGAAATCACAGAGGAGTTGCGGCCCAAGGCACGGGGAGTCAGGGGAACATTTGAAGCAATCTGTTGGAAAGGGATCAAAACATTATTAAATGCCGCTGCCACTTCAGTCAAATATGTAAGCCCGTTGCCACTTGAACTGAACATTAACGACACTTCATTTACAAAGCGCCATATACATGTCGCGAAATGCTCAAGGCGCTGAGTGTGTACGTTTATTTGAAAAATATAAACTATAATTGTATTTTGATAACTTGGATAAAAGGAATGCTAAAACTTTTAAAAAGCAACTCGATTATTTGCTATTAGTTGCTTAAAATTTGCTATAACTATTCACTGTTAACATGGTTACCGAACGCAGTAAATAGATAAAATGGAATTACAAAGCTTAGAGCCTAGGTCGTTACTGCAAAGACTAGTTCATTTTTTTTGTTGGTATTAAGAACATTGAAAATAAAACTTTTTTCAATTCGATTCAACTCAACTTTTTTCAATTCAACCTTATTTATATAAAAGTATTAAAGGGATTCGGTATCTTTGTCTCAGATTCTAAACAAAATCCTGGATTTGAACATGGACCTACTACGAGTAGTAGTAGGTCAATGATTTAACTCATGCTGCAATCATAATTATAAACATTTAGGTCAGTCAGGAATCAATTGACTTTTACGAGCCGATCGCCTGTCTGACTGTCAAGATATTTATGACTGAAATTCGAAATTTCAAAAACCGATTTCTCAACGGTTTTCATTAAACTACAGTCTATTGGGGAAATGCGTATGGTAAACCCGGTCACTCAAAGATTTTTACTTTTTGAGGCACTTCATGATTATTTCGAAGCGCAATTTTGTTAAGGCTTAGATTTGTAAAACTGGAAACATTGTTACACAATTCCTTTTATTAAAGAGTTCCTTGATTGAGAGTGTTTGCAATTTTCTCTGAAATACTTCAAATTGGCAAATTCTTTGTTTAATTAAGATGAAAATAACCACATCTATTACATCACGTAAATAATCCATGTGTTGCTAGAAATCGCGCTAAATAAGATACAAAGTCTTTATGCACTTCTATCACGGTTTTGGTGAAGAAATTGTGAAATATGACTTTAATGTTTGCGCATCTTAGAAAATAAGACAAGAAACATAGACAAAGGAAACATTGATGAAAACAGTCAATAATTATGTTTTGGAATCTGTATGTAAACCTCGATAGCTGCAATAAATACGTACTGATGAATAACAAGCAGTAACAACGTTTGCCTGAAACTCAACCCTATGTTGTTGTTTTTTGTGATGAGGGAAAAAGTCATTAGACAAGCTAGACTATATCAGGGAGAGGTGGGTGTACGTAGGTCGCGGTATCAGGTTTGATAGAGAGAGAGAGAGAGAGAAAGAGGGGAAGGGGTGAAGAATCATTTCAAAGGTTTATTTTGACCTAAAACACTTTCCAAAAAAAAACAAAAAAAAAACAGCAGCAACAACAACATCATCAACAACAATAAATATATGACCCGAAGTTTCAATCGAATTCCCATGATTTTTTGTAACGTTTTTATTATTCCTCCTTTCACAATCCCTGAACCCTCTAAAGATTTTGTCCACATTTTGTAGACTTTCAATGTGTCATTTTGGCTTGCTGTGCCGATGATTCTGTAATTATAATGATAATAATAATAATAACTTAAGTAAGCAAGGGAAGCTCAATCAGATTTAATGCTGTTCTTACGTAGGGCCTTACCATTATCATTACATCAGTGATTCCTATGTAATCTTTTTACACCTATGTGGGTAGTGGCAAATGCGGATTAATGTATTGTCGAACGACGTAAGTGCCGGGCTGTGATTTGAACCCTCAACCCTTGTATTGAGAGTCAAGTGAATGAACCACTATACCACGACACAACATGAATTAAGTTTTTGATGACCAATTTAAGTGAATGTTTAACAAGATCTCCTCTCATTACGACATTAAACACTGGCAATGACTCATAAACAAAGGAGAAACGGAAACGTAAAAGACCCAAAATGCAACTAATTTTGTCAATACAGTCAAACCTGCTTTATATAGTGACCACCTGTAAAGGAGGACCACCTGTTTACAAAGACCACAGTTTTATCTTCAATTGAACTGTTTTTTTCACTGAAACATGCTTACAAAGGCCACTTTTTGTCTCCCTTCGATGGTCTTTATAGACAGGTTTCAATGTATATAAATGTGTTTAAAGAATCACTTACCAGCGTTCGTTCGTTGTCTCGGTCTTGCCCCGGAAATGAGGGCAACCAACCCAATAAGGATCAGGACAGAGACCTGCGATGGCATCGTCATTTTCATCTTCTCCTTTCAACGTCTTTGACTGTAGCTAAAAGAGATAACTGGAAGAATCTTCTCAAAGAGGGATGAAAGCTGAAGTTCTCAAACGAGTCTGACTTTGAGCCTTACGTCGAACACAATGCTAACACAGTCAATGATGAGGGACGAAGAGACTGCCGGTGGTCGGAGCAAACCATATTTTTTATACCAACTTTCTGACGATCTGCGCGCGCATTCTTATTTCAATCTTGATTCGTCCTTAGCCAATCAGAACAGATCAAGGGACCATCCTCTCATTGCAAGGTGCTAATGTTTTCACTTCGCTTTTTGACGTCACACCATTTAGTACCAGCGTGTTTCATTTTATTTATTTATTTTTCATTTTTATGTTATGCTGTGTTGTTGCTCAAATTGGGACACTGCAGAAACAGTTTGATATATTAATCTTATTCATAATTCTGTACTGAAACCAAAATGAATTTCATTTTTGTTTAATAGAACACCTTCAGGGTGCTTATATACACTTCCCTTCATGACGTAATTTGCAGGGCTGTGTTATTTGATCTTAAATGTTGTATTTTTCTTTCTGTATTGAAAAAAAAAGGCTATGAATTCCATTATCTCTCCCCACCATTTACTTGTTACCACGTTTTTTCTCGATATTCTTAGCCATTATCCCCGAACTCGGCTGCCCCCTCCTCTCCTCTCCCTTGGCCCCCTGCCCTTCTTCTTTCTCTCTCTCTCTCTCTCTCGTTCATCCCCGCTCTCATCCCTTTCCCTTTTTTCTTTCTGTATCAGCCATTTTTTCTTCTCTCAGTCTTATCCTCTCTTCATCTCTCTCTCTGTTGCTCTCTCTCTCGCTTTCTCTTTTTTCCTCTCTTGTTCATCCCCTCTCTAACTAATTTCTCTCTTCTCTTTTCTTCTCTTTCTCTCTCTATCTCTCTCTCTCTCTCTGTCTCTCTCTGTCTCTCCGGTCGTTTTTCTCCCTGTCTTTCTCTCTCTATCTCTCCCTCTTTTGTTCATTCCCTCTCTTACTAATTTCCTCTATTTTCTCTTCGTCTCTTCCTCCCTCTCATAATCTCTCTCTCCTTCTTTCTCTCTTGTTCTTCCAATCTCTATAACCATCCCCATTTCTCTCTCGGTGCATGTCCTGTTCTTTTTGATAAAACAAGTCATTTTCATGTCAATTCAATTCAATTCATTTCATGTCTCGCTCTGTCTCACTCTCCTTGCACCTCTATCTCACTCTCCTTGCACCTCTGTCTCTCTCTCTCTCTCTCTCTGTCTCTCTCTCTCGCTCTCTCTCTGTCTGTCTCTCTCTCTGTCTCTCTCTGTCTCTCTCTCTCTCTCTCCCTGTCTCTCTGTCTCTCTCTCCTTGCACCTCTGTCTCCAATCCTGCACTTTCACATCTTACCTCGTACGAAAGATCCCGGTAAGAATCTCAAGGCTTGACCCTATTGATTGGCTTCCCTTCACCGCAGGCATAACACTCTGAATCCTCAATTACTGATGACATAAATACATGTAATTAATCGTTGTTGGTATAGTTTTGTTTTTTTAAGAAATAATGAATCGTGTGAAGGCCTAAAAGCGTCTAGATTCCAGATTCAAGGTTTATTTCAAAACATTTCTTCGCTGCCAGATAGGTGAGTAGCGAAAGTGTTACAGATGACAAACAAGAATAACGGTATACAAATGTGCAATTAAAATGAATATTTCGTACAGAATCAAGAAATAATATTCAAATATAAATATGAATACAATTTAACATGCGATTGTGTTATAGTTCTGAAGTATTTGATTTAATTCCAGATCTCGTTATAGTTGTGGGGAGTGAGAGTTATAAAGCATGAACATCAATTGATTAGCATGATTAGCGGGGTGAAAAAATTGGAGAATACAAACGAAATTTTCTCCACAGAAAAAAAAAATCTACGATCAAGTATTTAGTTGGGACAGAAAAAGCAGAAAAAACGGAATGAATAAAAAAAAAAGAGAGACAATGAGTGATGAAAAGAAGAAGACACATAATGGGAAGGGGGTGCGATAAAAAGAAAATGAGAGCTGAATAAATACTGTTTGGTATTTCACGAACATTTAAATTCAAACCTCTTGTTGGATGATATCAATCTTCATTATTGTTTTTAATTTGTATTCAGATTAGCAAGACACTCATTAAATGAAATAACAGAAAAAAAGTAACAGGTTAGGTAGTGCTATGAAAAAAAGGGCGGGGAACATGGCAATCGACTGAGTTAAAATTTGGAACTGATAGCCTTTTTTCTTCTTTCGAGAGACGGAAAGAAGTGTACGTTTTATGATGACGTCTATAAAATATGCACCAAAATCCCAACAGATCGATATAATATTATATAGACGACAATATATAAGGACTCTCTTTCTTCTTGTTTGAGGGGGTTGGGGGACAGGTGCCTAGAAACGTAGTTACGGAGGAGGGAGGCACGGTTCCTTATAAAATGTCAAAAATACGGGGATAGACTCAGATAGAAATATTATTAGAAAGAGAAAGAAAAGAAGAGTGAAAAGACATTTTAAAAGAATATGAAAGGTCTCCACCCTCACGCCAATCCAATTGCAGCCAGAAAGTTTGACTGATGCCCCCCCCCCACTAACCATAACAGTGCCCCCCCCCCCCCTCTCGATAGCTAGACCCACGCTACGCCATTGTCTGTGACAGTCTCCCTGAGAGGAAATTGTCTCAGCCCTGATTAATGAATAACAGTGATGACCGATGAGCAGAGATCAAGCTCTGATGGTGAATACAGATGAATCTATCCCAGCGGTATTCACACTTGGGTGAGAAGGTTGGGTTTGCCTCAGTCACACCAGAAACCGACTCCATAACAAACCGATTACCTGGACATTCGGGGGGTAATGCATTAATGGTTCAGTCCGATGTCTGTCTGCTGTCGGGCACCTCGGTGTGCCTGGGCTGTTAATAATAATAATAATAATAATCTGGATTTATATAGCGCTTAATAATGAGAAGGAAGGATAGAGACTGAGAGGAGTGAATTTTATTACTGCGAAGAGAAGAGTGGTGATACGCATACATGCAGTGAGGGAAACGATGAAAGGAATAGAATAAGAAAGAAAACAAGAGAGTGGGAAAGAGAGAGAGAGATAGAGAGAGAGAGAGCTACACATACATGCACACGTATGGGTGAGTGGTAAAGAGAGAGAGAGGGGGAGAGAGAAGGAGAGCGAGAGCAACACACGCACAGATGCACACGAATGGGAGAGTGGGAAAGAGAGTGAGAGAAAGAAATAAAGAAAGAAAGAGAAAGGAAGGGAGAGAGAAAGAAAGAGAGAGAGAGAGAGAGAGAGAGGGGGGGATGAAAGAGTAAAGAGAAAATATAGAACCGAAGACTTTGGCGGGAGGTAGGGACAGATAGGTGGCGAGTCAGGGAGGAAGAAGAGGAAGCAGAGATTGAAAGAAAGAGAAAGAAAAGGAGAAAGAGGGGGAGTTCGATATATAAGTGGCGATTAAACAAATAAAATCTTTGAAGCACCGTGGACCTTTCAGAACACTTTTACTGATCGCATTGTTACTTTCTCTAAATCACACAGTGAATACAATTCTTTTTCTTTCGTCAAGGTTATTCTTTTTGTACGTGCAAACAGAGCGTTGACATAATGTTCGCACTGCGCAGTTCCGTCCCGTCGTGCTCTCTTTCGTGTGACCTCCGTGTTTATCGATTTCACCGTGATACACACATGTACCCACGCACGCCCGCACGCACGAACTACATAAACCCACACACTTTCATTCCACTGCTTCAAATCTATTCGCATCGCTCGTCTGCGGAAGATGTATTTTGCGACACTGCATTTACTACTTCAGAATGACCAGCGAAGAGACCACACGGGTATGTAGAATTCCTTCGAGTCTATTGATACATTATCATCATTATGTTGGCCTATCGATCATTCGTGATAGTTTTTGTTTTGATCTTACATTTGCATTTCTTTCAGTCTTTATATTGATTAGATAATCCCTTTTATTGATCTTGGTGCATGTGAAACCGCTGTGCATGTCTTGTAGAAATTAATGTGTGTCCATGTGACTGATAGTAACTGCTATAGTTTGAAGTGTGAAGTTTTTAAGTTTTATTTATTCCACATTTTAAATTAAAAAAACAGTCCATATTCTTTTCTTTTTTATACAGGCGTATAATTATAAGAATAGATTTCACACAAGAAAAAAGAAAGAAAAAAAAGAAGATTTCTCTTGCTAGAAATGTCGATGTGTCGTATTCTAACATCCAATTCAACTGAATTACGTTTGACTATTTAACGATATATTATGCATATACGGTTTCAAAAGAATTGTCTGTTTTCCCTCTATTTCATCCATCGTTTTGTCCACCTGTCTCTTAATCCTTTGATCTCAAGATTTTGCCATAAACCTTTCTTTGGTTTACCCCCCTCCTCATTTTGCCTTTCTTTTGCTCTCTCAATATGCTTACCTATATTCCAAATATCTTTATCGATAATAACTCTTTTTTGATTAAGTTCTTCTCAATTTTACTCTCTTCTGTCCTTTCCTAACCCTAACATTTTCCTCTTCTCCTCTTTTAATTTATATAATTTCTCTAGTCTCCTCTCTCCCTACCTCTCCATGTCAAATTAAATATGTCTGTAATTATTTTTCCTCGTTAAGCATGCACTACTTATTATGGCTGTTCATTTCTGTGTGAAAGACAAAAACCTTCAATAGGCCTATATTCTTTTCACCCCCCCCCGCCTTTTTTTCCTCGGTAGATAATGCTGCCGTTTTCTCTTCATTTTCTTTATCTTGCTAGATCGAGCTGAGGGAGACAGTAGGAGAATCAGATGGACAAACGAAGGCATCCCCTCTCCCATCGGGACCCTTGCTCTCTAATAACGGTGGACCAGGCGCAGCAGAAAATGGCGGGAACGTGCAGAGGAATGGCGGATATGAAAACAAACAGACATTTAGCAAGAGGAGAATAAGGTTCTACAAAATCGTCTGTTTAACGCTGGCCATCGTTCTCATCGTGGTACTTGTTATAAGTGTATCACTCACACTAAGAGGTAATTAATAATATGGCCGTATCATTATTGATGTAATGAGGTTTGCAGCCACGATGCCGGGCAAAGAAATTGGAATAGTAATAAAGGTCGCGATTCAGACGAATTGTATTGAAGTGAGGTAATAACAAAATAACTGGAAAAAAAGATTGCGCACGGCGGGGAAATAGGCATTATATTGAAAATATATAAAGATGATCATAGGAAGACGATGTTCAATTTTACTTCATATTTTTTCAGAAATATTGATAGTCTATCATTTAATATCAAATGCAGGAATTTGTTTTCTTATCAGAGAGGCTAGATTGCAAACGACACGGAATGATGAACAGTTGATTTAACAATACATTTTAGACATGATTTGTTTTGTAACATTGTTATGATTCAAGGGGAATGAAATATATCCACAGTTAAAAGATTGAAAGGGAGGTAAGAGAAAAGGAATATAAGAGAAGAAAACAGTATATATGCTATAAAACTAAAGAAGCCGAAAACTGAAAAGTATCTGACGAGACTACAAATGACAGAAGGTATATTTCAATAATGATAAATTGATGTTGTTGTTTTTGGAATAGAGTTATGAATGTTGATAGGACTACCAAAACGAAGTTCACTAACCTTCAAACAACTCGTTATGGTTTAGAAAGACAAGGAATGGCGTGAGTAATTGAAGTTAGATTCTGTTATCGCTTGAAGTGGATTTAGAAATAATCTAAAGGAAATTAAATACCGATCTAACGAGCAATCGCAGGGAGGACGAAACTCCAAGCACCGAGGATCCGTATCACAAAGCCTCTTTTCAATGACAAACGACAAAAATCAGTGACAAAACTGCTTATAACCAATCGTAAGCAATGATTTCAGTAGCTTATAACAACAACTGTCATTTGTCACTGATGACAAGTTTTGTGAAACGGGCCCTGAAGCACTAACAATGAGGTAATCATATCATCAGCATTCAGGAAGGAATAGGAAAAGAGGAAACGAATATATCTAGATAACGTATGAACATCAAAAACAAACATCATGTGCATAGCGTATAGGAGATCTACATACCTGTTTAGGACTGCTTGATAATCATGTTGATTAGCTGTGCATGCTACTGTGAATGAAGGCTATATTATTACGTAATCATGCTTTGATGTAGCTGCAATGTGGGGAGTAGTGACAACTGTATTGAGGCAATAACACGCTTATTCCGACACACTAAAAATTTGATATTATGTTATCAAGGCTTCCTTATACGTAAACTTCGAAGACACATCATGAAATGAAATACTAACCCAATAAACATGGTACATAAACATTAGGTAAATCAGATTAAATAAGTGAAGGCATGGAATTATAATGTTTATGAATTAATGTAAACCTATCATAAACAGGTTATATAATTATTTAAACATATTTGTGGCTTACACCCAGTGTGATAAACAATTGCAAAATATATACGCAATGTAATGATAATGATAAGAGCAACAACAAAACCAAGAGTAATCAAACAACAACAACAACAATAATAATACAAATAATATAATACTGCTTCTACTACTAATAATAATCACAAATTACAGTACAACATCATAAGATATGATGCGAATATATTTACAATACTTACATTATTAAGGGGTTTCCCGTTTATACATCTTTGACCAAAAAATGAACGATTTGATTTGCATATTTTGCGGGTAACATAATATATGTCGAAAATAATTGACCACATTGCGAGACAAACGAATATCACTAGCGATATTATTTTCGATACTATATCCGCAATGAGTAATATATTTAGCATTATAATATTCTTAGCATTCTTCATTTTATCATAACAAATTTAAAGTATCTAGTTTTCTTGTCCTATGTTACATAGTGTAATTCGTAATATTTGTATTTCTTAATGATAAAGGCCTTCATCAACACCCTGCTATTTTTTTGTTTAGATTGCTGCCCGAAAAAAAACCAAGTCATTATTCAGTCAGTCATAAAGAATACAAAGTGAATGGAAATATTTTGAAAAGATAATTAAATACGTTTCCATGAGGACATTTTTATTTAAAGAAACTGTTGTCTCTCTAAAAAGGAATTTTGATTTAAAAAAACTGTCATCTCTCTAAAAAGGAATTTTGATTTATAAATTATTAGTACTCTAGAAAAAGTCATATATTTAATTTGATTTCTCTGAAATGCTTTTTGTTAAATATGATCGGACATTTTCATCAATGATTTTTTTCTTCATATTTTTCTGCCCTAGGTTCGCTACATAAAAACGCAGGAGCCCAAACACCCACGGTCGCAACTTTGACTGAACGTAAATATTGTCATCTTTCATTTTCTCTTCACTCCTGGTTACACAGGTCAATCAGTTAATCTCTATAGACGTATCTGCTATAAAACGCATGAACGTAAGGAGTTTGCATGAGTTAGCTTTTTTTTCTTAATGTCAGCCGCTATAAGACCGTTAGTATACGGTGGTATTCTTGATTTCTTCTTTTGAATCATGACATCAAAACCGTTTCGATATCTTTCCTTAGTAGGCCAGTCTAAACATTTAAGGAAATCACACATGAACCTCCTAATCAATCATGATCAAGTACACATCGACTGATATATGAACTGCTAATAATGTGTTCAGATGGAGTACGACGGCATTGACGCAGTTTCTCTCTTTTCAACTGAATATCAGTGAATATGTTGCATAATCTGGTTGTTTTCCTATTACTATGTCCCTTTTGCAGGCCAAACAAATTAAAAGGTTAAAATCCAACGGCATTTGAAAGATAATACTAATATGATTCAATTTAGAACTTCCCTCAAAACGAAAGAGCTTGAAAATCTCTTTAAGGGAAAAAATAACGACTATTAGTTGTCGAATCGACTTAAGAGCTATAGACATGGGTGTCGATCCGTAACTGATACATATTCATCAGGGGGGGGGGGGGGTGATCTATTCATTCATCCCCCCTGATGAATAGGTATTACGTAAGGATCGACACCCATGGCTATAGAGCCAATAAGTAATATTTTGATTTTCAGACCATTGTACCGAATTGTAGTACGTTTCATGCTGCGCAAAGATTCAAACAGTTTAATTTTGGCCATTACAAGAAGTGGGATATTAATGTAGACAAATGCTCATGTACCCTATTCTGCTCATTTTATGGATGTTATTACCAAAGAAGAAAAAAAGCCAGTCAGTCAGTCAATATTGTCTGAGAGTGAAGTCTTGCAAGTATACGGGTTTCCTTGCATAATTTGAATATTAGGACACTGCTAACGTTTAAATGTCACAGATACATGTATGACATACATGACATATTCATAATTCCTGCAAAGTTCGACATAATTTGATGTTGGCTGCAAAAGGGACATAGTATCTTTAAGGTTCCGTTAGTTTCAGAAGTTTTTCGCTCACCTGAATGATTTTTGTAAACAAAAGTCAGGGTTTCTGAATAAACACAGATTTGATATGATTAGCAATGTGATTTTTTCGATTGTGATTTACCCAATGGTTGTTCAGAGTGAATATGTGATTTGTTGAATTACACGTCTTTCTCTTTCCACATCATTCTTTAAAGATGAAGTTGAGTTCTGGTCATGCGATTGCATTGTGAAAGAAACGGTGTTCAACCGACCAGAAAAGGTTGATCATCTAGCATATAAGAATTTGTGTGTATTGCAAGGTTCTGGAATCATCAAAATGATAAGAAATGTGGCCAAGTCCTGGTAAAGTTACAAACACTTGCACAGAAAGATGTATATGGGACTACACGAACACGTGGCGTAAAAAGCCGGCCCCCGATTTTTACGATGTTACATGCATATTTAGAATATGAAGGCATTTGAAGAGCCATGCTTTTTAGGGAACATGTCTTAACTGATGTTCTTCCACACTTGCATAATAAGAATGAGTAATGCTCACAAATTATTTTTCACCTCTTCCCAGAACTCAACCTTCTCTTTAACCTTTCGCTTCGAATTAGACCTCTCCTCAAATAAGATCCTACATTCTTCGTTCTGACAGGGGCTTTTTTCACGCCCGATAATGTCATTTATTTGAAATAATTACCAAATATCCATTTAACACACGAGCTATTTCCTTTACAAATTGGCCATAATTGCCTGGTTTACCCTCAATTTAACTTTTATTTGGTTTCCATTTAAGTTTGGAAAGCATCTCATTAATGTGGCCATGTTTTGTGTTTCATGACATCTCCTCTATCATATAGAAACCTGAGAGTTACTAAATTACAGTTAAATGGCAATTCAATTATCTTTTGGCTCCGCTCGTCCTCCACCTGTCTTCTTATGTTTAACAACACTTTTATCTGGAATTATCTCAGTTTAACTAATATTTGATATGCTTCTTGTACTTTTCTTTCTGAATGCACACATCATTTCAATTATCAAACAACCTTGGTTTTTGTCTATTGGTATCTTCTTTGATAATATTTGAGAAAACACTCAATGAGATCACCTGACGGCTTTATTCCTCCGATTGGTTGATCTTTAAGATAACAAAACTGCCCCACTTTAAAATTGAATCCTTTTAGCATCATAATGGGTAGGCATCACATTTAGACCACACGGCATCTTTATTTTGTCCATTCCTTTTAGTAAAGCGCATAATTGGGAAACAGTTTTCTAATTAGACCCGAATAATACTCCGCAAACAAAGGAAAGGTTTTGAACAATCACATATGCCTCAAGGAGGATCATTCTAATTTACTTAGTAGGTTTGAATGTAATCCCTTAATTTCACCATGGGGAACATTACCTAATGAGTATTCCCAAATCACATAAAGAAGTCGTATATTCGCAAGGATGATTGGCTTTAACCAGATCAATCCCCCTGAGTCCAATCAAACACTTCTACAGAAGAATCTTTATGAAGGCGAAGAGTAAAAGTCATCGTCAAATAAGCAGTAATTGGTTATTTCAGCGCCCATTACAGGCCTGCTAACGTTGTTTGAAGTGGAAGCCAAACAATTGTAAAAACATCTCTTCGCAAAGCGTGTTATGTTCTGACGATAGTTATACGCTTCACTGGGGAGATCAGCCACATTATTGTCCCCTTTTTCTCATGTAATCTGACAGTTTCGACCGACTGCAGATGACATGTTGTTTGATTAAGTATGAAAGAGATTCACGTGAGTTAATCCTATCCGAGGCTGCGGTGGATACATAATTGTCACCCAAGACATTATCCTACTGAATGTGTTCGTAACAAGGTCAAACTTGTCAATGTAGGCGAGAGAAGATGTATGCAGTATTGACAGATACAGGCAGAACAGGGGTGTACCGTCGGTTCACTCAGTGAGGGGGCTGAAATAATGGGGAAGGGGGGGGGGGGGGAGGTGCACAGATTTTGTAGAAATATGAAACGCGAACTAACAAGGCCACTATTAACAGCAGGGATTTGAATCATTGGAAGGGGGGGGGGAGTTCTATCATGTGTTGGTTCACTTCGCTTCCCCTTGTCTTTGCATTCTGTGTACCGTTTTTTCTCCCCTCCTTTATTTTGCTGAACGATAGGGGGGCACGTCCCCATCTTCCCCCGTATATACGCCATCGACCCTGAAGAGAGTGGGTTTCTAGAATAATGATTGAATGAAAGGAGATCACAGATATTTCTTCTAGATGTATTCATACTTAGGATATAAAAAGGTGATTATTTCCTTTTACCCTCGACATGCATTGAAGCATTTTATGATCTTTGGAATGCACGGTTATGTTTTTAAAGAATTCAAATAGAAACCTCATAACGACAATCTTATCACAGAATTAGAGACAACTCTCAAGCTATTGGCATCAATTCAAAATGTATTCCAGTCTCCATTTCAAATTCCGCTCACTGCTTTCGAGACTTCATTTCGATTGTGTTATTACTTATGTTGATATGGTGTTTGCGTCAGTACTAATCTGAGCAATGATTTCACTGCTTAATTATCGCTCAATTTTGTGTCGTGATTTTACTCTCTTATCTCTTGCGTCGAAGACCACTGAAGTGGCTGGCGCATTCATACGTCAGCAAATAACGCCGCGTGTGCAACGAGTACAACCGGAAATTTAAAGGGGGCGTGGATAGCAAATCGCATTTACATCATATTAGTTTTCAAGGAGATATGTTTACGTTTATATAAACCTTGGGAACTACAATTAATACCTAATTTAAAAGGTCACCATGGTTACCTTGTTGATTGAATACAAATAACTGACAGGTTTTACTCAGAATGTCAAAATAATCATTTCGAGCAGTTTGCTCTGTCAAACAAATATTTAGCTGCATTCGGCCTGATGTTACGGTATGACTTAGTAATTGATAAAAATGATTAGAATAGTCACTTAATTGCACTTAATGATGACAGGGTCACATATTGATAGCCATATCGACAATGTTTAAATCCTTTTCACCTTTCCAGTCAATTATCATGATTTATGTCAGCCAAGATAAGAGACAGATGAAGAAGACATAATAGGGAAAAGAAGCAGAAGAAGAAAGAGATGGTGAGACAAGCAGAGGAAAGTCAAATAATTAAAGGCAGAGCGAAGGAGAGAAGCGGAGATCAAAAGCAGGAGAGGAGGGAGGGGGGGGGGGTGGGGGAATGAGGCAGAGAGAAGGGGAGAGAAAGAGAGAAAGAAAGAGAGACAGACATATACACAAAATATACGAAATATAGACAGTGGACTCTTTATAGAAAGATAACGATGTAGACATTGACGGTAAGGAGAAACTGAGAGAGATAGACAGAAATATATACAAATTATTCTCATTTTTTGCAACCAAAAAGTTATATTTAAAAAATATTAAAAACATATAGCGATACACAACAATCAGATAATGGTAGATATAGTTTACACGATAAACAAAGTGAGTGGTGCGTAAATAAATGAATACAGGTAACTATTTTGCGGCTACAATCAAATTATTTCACAGTATCAAATAAATGTTAGAGCTAGATTCAATTCAATTCAATTCAAATGAACATTTATTTTCTTCCATTCAATTTGACAACATATTTGACATCTGTTCAAACAATACAATTTATACGTAGGAACATAAATATCATTAAAGAACTTGTATTATATGTTAACTTAATGTGTCCAATATTGCACAAAATATCAAAACTAGGTAAGGTATAATAAATATATATTACTGATAGTAAACTTTCATGTTCTTATTATTCAAATGGAAATAATAATTGATCAAAGATATAAAACAAAAATCACAAACATTATCTAGAAACAGTTAATGCTGATGGGACAGAGTAAGAAACATTACAAACAAATCCATTCCTGAATGTATTTGCATGCACTGTGCATGTAATTTCAATTTTGAATAAATATTGAATAGTCGTAAATGTAATGTATGGGTATACCTCAACACAGCGACCAGGAAATACATAATAACATGACTTGGATAATACTGGGTGACGATGGCCTCTTCTTAATGCAGTGGAGAGTGGAGTCAGCCTCGACTATCAGTCTCTCCCTTTATGTTTCCTCGATTAAACCTTTCTATAAACAAACATGGAAATAATTTTTCCGGGGAACTGGGTTAGAATTTTTCTCCTTTCCGGGATGGTAACATCTTTTGTTTCACTTCACTGTTGAATTTTAGCGTCATATATCATGTATTTTGCCATGTATTCTAATACATATAATTCAAGTAAAAATTACATAATCAAGAGAGGACTGGTAGTTATGATTTGACTTAAAGGTAATACAAAATGTTGGTATTGGGTCATGGCTTCGGTTCAAATGAACATATTAGAAGTATATGCGATCCTACAATATTCAGTGATCTTTGTCGCGGTTGAAATTTAGTCTTAAATTATGGAATTGTAAATAATAAACTCTTTATGTTGTATAGCTCCCTCTTGAGGTCAACATTTTAATTAATTTATTTCCGTTCGGAAATTATATAACACAACTACATATTCTGAGATTTTCATGGTCGCAGCTACAACTGTATGGCCGTTTCAATATTTCAATTTTACTCGAAAGCAGCAGTGTTTTAGGGGCTAAATTTTCTAGTGCTTATAATACATCCACAGGGGTATCCAAATATATCAAAATTGTAAAGAATCACTTTCTACCAAATTTTTAAAATTTCCCAAAACTTTGTATTACCTTTAAAATACTTTGATACTTAGATTGTTTTATCTCACCATCTTAGTGACGTGATAGGGTAAAGGTCGATTAGTTTTGCACTTGTGTCTTTGATAACTTCCTCCCTCTCTCTCTCTCTCTCTCTCTCGCACTTCCTCTCTTTCTCCTTCTCCTTCTTTTACCCTTACATTTTCTTAGATATAAGGAAATATAATGTTCATGAAAATAAAAAGTACGTCAGAATCAAATTGAAGAAGAAAAAATATCTAAGTGTACATTAGCTCTTTAGCAAGCAATACAATCACGATGTGGGCTCCTTAGTGAAGAAAATCTAAATAGAACATAATATAGTGGAACGTGGCGCGATCGTATATAGACTACCGTTTTTTTAAATAAAAAAATAAAATGACACAATCTATTCTCTTCTATTTAAATGCAGAGGGCAGATCGTACTCCACCAGTAGGCCAACTTATCAAACAGTACCTGCTATTATTCTCAATATAGGTAAGACGTGTCAGCAATGATTGATGACCTAACGTTTTTAAACAGGGATTACCTTTCACAGTCTTCCACTGCAATATATAATTTGAGTTGTTCGTATCAAACTGCCTTAAAACCCTGCAACACAACACTTCGGGGTATTTTACTTTTTAGATTACCTTAGGGTCGGTTAGGGTATAATTTATCTTGTTCACACTCAAGATTGTGAGTATTCGTTTACACAATATTTCAATATTCGAATTGTCTATCATGTAACCTCTGTATTTGTTTTAAATACCCATCTCATTAAACATTTTTTTTTTTTAATATGACCAGTAATTTAAAACAAGACATTATGAAACGACTAAGTTTAAGAAGACCTACAGGTGACAAGACAGACAGAAGCCTAGGTGTACCGAGGCAATTAGACAACTATTACGAGTCTATCACTCATCTCAACTCCTCGTATGGCTCAAGATAGAACACTCTGGAGAACCATCATCAACAGGGCCATAAAGGGTCAGCCTTGACTCCTAGGACCACGACGACAATGTTTAAGAGCCCGATGTGTCGTGTACTTCATGTCCCCCTCCTTTCAACTTTTTCTCTCTCATTATTTTCTAGCCTTGTTGAAATTTCATGGTATTGTACTTTTTTTATGATAATATTTTATTCGTCTCATTTCCACCCTTCTTGGCTGTTTAGATAGTATATCCGTATCACTGTCTCTCACATTTCCATCATCGAGTTACACAGACGCCTACTCAGATCCTAACTCACCGGAATACCAAGAGATAGAGTCAAACTTTACTAGAAATGTAAGTAAACGTTTTGATATCTGCTGATTTCAAAGAATTCAGCAAGCGTGACCCATGCCTCTTTAAACAGAGAAAGGTATGCGAAGTTGGAGACATTGTAAACGATAATGGGCCACAATGATAGCTGATGAATAAATCGGAACGGATATCACCGATTTGTTACACTTCAAAACAAAAGTTAATCATTTCCTATGCTTCTTAAACAAATTCTTTCAAGTCCACAAGGTCAGATAGGCTATAAGGAAAATTATTACTTGTAATAATTCGGAATGTAACTGTAGTTCCCAATTTAAAGCAATTCCCAAGTGAAGACCTTTAAAACACTTTTACGAGGATAAATCAAGAATATTTCATGTAGGATTAAAATGTATAAATTCTTACCGTTAAGCCCTTCTTTGTAGGTTGATTAAATTGGCACTCCTTAAGGAGAAAAAGAATAGACTCTCGTAAGGTGCATTCACAATTTCTTATAAAGAGAAACTTTTGAATAATTTAGGTTTCAATGCCACTTGAGGTAGTGCGTTTGATTACTTTCACTCAATTTACACTTTAATGCAGATAGATGGCGTTTTTCGAAGTGGCGAATTTTCATCTGTATATGACAGGGTAACAGTGGACGGAGTCAGGTGAGTAGACGTAGGTTTCGTGTATAACATTTCATTTTCCAGAAAGCCTTTTGTTCTCCCCCGAGGTTCATTTATCCGAATTTTCGTATTTCTAAAAACGAAATAGGATTCGTCATTCGAAATGATTGTTATTCCAATACTGAAAGTATAAAAGGATTTCTAGGAAATTCCAACGTTCAAAATAATAAATACTTTATCTTGTTTGAGATTACAAATATTCATATAAACGAGCCATCACAGAGTAGAAGTGCCCCCGATTTGATAAACGAGTATTATGGTATAAACCTGAATAATGATTTCAATATTATGGTGATCTTTATTAATAAGAGTCTGAAATTATTTTCGGAACAACCATCTTTGATAGGAATATTTCGCATGGTTCAGCAATGATAATTCGAATTCCTGAGATCTAACTAGGAAAACGTATACACAATGGCCCGAATTCACAAAGCAAGGTTTGAGCTCAGACCAAGGTTTGAGCTCAAACCTCCTTTTGTTTCGCCAAACCTCCTTTTGTTCTTTACAAACCAGGTTTGTAAAAAACGCGTAAAACGCGTCATATGACGTACGAAAACCAAGGTTTGTTGACAAACCTCTTTTGTGAATTCGGGCCTCTGTGTTTGTTATGTGCGATTGTAAATATAATACAACATATTTTCAATACATATATAAATATATTTCAAACATGTATATAAAAAGTTATGTATCATAAATGTAATGACAATTGTAAATGATATATTATGAATTATGAATCATTAAAATCTTTATACAATCTTATTCATGAAGGTGGTATTCATGTAATGATTAGATTATATTGCTCACTCCTACACCCGTTGTTGAATTCTTACATTTTTATTTGAAACATGTTGACATTATACTGCAGATCAGGTAGCATCATCATTGATACTACAATCCGTCTCAATGGTATACCAACCCAACTCCATGGCGACCTGGCATCAGTTGATATTACTGAGATGGAGATGTTTCTTGGAAAGAGGGTGCAGGCCAATTTAGAAGATGGTTACCCGACTGATGATATATTACTTTTCAAATTGAATGGAGGTGAGTGGACAAAACCTGTTAAAAACAGTAATTCAGTATAATATAATAGATAACATAGTAGAGGTGTTGTGGTCGAGTGGATGCGTCGCCGGACTGTCGATCACAAGGTCCGCGGTTCGACTCCCGCCGCGGCACTTATGTCCTTTGGCAAGACATTGATCTACATTTGCCACACTCCAACCAGGTGAAGTAAATGGACACCTGGTAGAAATTAATTCCTTGAAACGCAGCGCGCGTAACAGCTGCACTGCTATTAAAAGCCAAGGTAATTATGCTGCATTATTGTGTTAGGAGCTATATAAGCAAATATAATTATTACAATATAATTGTTAGGAGCGTTAAAAAACATAGCGCTTACAAATACAAATAGGCCTATATGAAAAGGGGACCAAAATTGAAGGTCTCACAGAAAGTAGATCACATAGATCACATAGATCACTGGAGAAAAGGCAAGTTTGGAGGGATTTTATGAAGGTCACAAGACATGTAATTTCCCGAATATGGAAAGGGGATGTTTTCCAAGTCTTTGATGCGGCTACTGCAAAACGTTTTTTCAGTTGCTGAGAGTCTAGTTTTGGGAATGATTAGTTTATAGGTGTCGGTTGCTGAACGAAGTTTACGAGATAGTGTATATATTTGGAGGGCGTCATTAATATATGCAGGTGCCAAATGATTGGGTATTTTGAAAGCATACGAACAGATCTACTTTGAACAGAACACGTTGTTGTAGAGGTAACCATTATAGTTCCTTAGGTAAGGCAGAAGTACGAGTTCTAGACCCAGTAAAGTGAATAATTGTAGTAGTAATATTTTATAATTTTGTAATTTTTAACATACTCCTCATTTCCTTGTACTTGAAGTTTTCAATATTTTCATTTGGAATAATTTCCGCAATTTAGCTTTTAGCCGCGCCGGATGTATCTTACAATATTTGTCGATATTATGATTTATATTTGCATGTTGATATAATAAACCTTTATATTGAATTGCTTGAATAAAATTTCACAAATGTTACTAAATGCTCGAAAATTTCAGGGGCACTTGTATACAATAGATCTCAAATTCACAACGGACAAGTGACTACTATTTTATTTCTTTTAGGATAAGGAATCAAATGTAGTTATAAACAATTGTTTTTGTTTATCATTGCAGCTAAAGTCAGCTCTCCATCTCTTTCAACAATAGCACAAGGTGGGTAATGTTTATCACCATGCATTTACATTTGTATTCCCTCCTCAGCGATCAAACAATAATCACAGTGTGATAGGACCTATACAAATAGGTAATACAAATATTGACCTTGAAATGTATTTTAAAAATTAACATTACAAACAGATTAATATTTTCATTGATTTTGCTTACACGTGAATTTGAAATGGACAGGGAATTATCTCAAAGCGAAATGAACTGTGTAGGGAAAATAATCAACACAATACGTACCTCATTTTTGTACTTACCAAAAACAACTTTAAGATGTCAACTTCACTGTGCATTTTTTAAAACAATTATAAGTCTTTCTTACATTAAACAAGCTATTAGGCTTCTGACCTGATATTATTGGCCAAGCTGCTCGTAGAAAATGCACTTGGGGCGGGTAAGTATGAACAGACAAAAATATATCGATTTCTTATTTGCCTTGCTTATTTAGAGATCACCATTCCTATAGTACACAATACTAGATGTTTCCAATGCTCCTCAAGCCGGGACTGTGTACCCCTGTCATGGGTGTGTGACGGCCATGCGGACTGCGATGAAGGCGAAGATGAGATGAACTGCCGTAAGTATCCTTACCAATGTAGTCGGATAGGCGTATTATAAGTATAAGGAGAATATATGGAAACAGAAGGAGAGGGAAAGACAGAGAGAAATGTGATATATTGAGATATATAGAGAGAGAGAGAGCAGAAAAGGGGAAAGAGAGAGTGCGAGGAAGATACAGACAGATAGAGAGACGGGGAGCGTCGCAGATGGGGAGTGGGGGGGGGGGGGGGGGGGGGTAAGGTCGAGAGGAGTTAGCATGTAGTCCTTCGTATTATTATTTTTCTCGCATATACCTAATTGTCAGAATCCTTAAGCTCTTTGAGCTCACTTTTTCACCAGGCACACCGCCAAAACGACTCCAAACTGACTCTAGACAAACCGATTGGGAGGTAGTGTGGTGGTTTTTGTTGTTTTTCGTTCTGGTATCTTTTAAGTCGAATCAGAGTTGGAAGAACCAAATCGGCATTCAATTCATGAAGACACTTAACTTCGCCTGGCTGGCAGAAGGGCGTCAGCTCGAATTTCAGGTCACTAATGAAACTTTAAGAAGAAGGGCGTTAGCACTAAATCGCCTCAAACTTTTATAAAACTGACTTATTTCCGAGAAAAAATTGTGGCCGTGTTCTACTACAACATTTCTATTAGTCTTTTATGTTTTAAACCAATTTTCGGGACGGAAAGCAGTTTAAATATAAAACAAATCTTTAAATGCGAATAATTCGAAAAGTAGTTTTCGAGCCGCTCGCACGATAACGCCCTTCTGCCATCCGGCCGGAGTCTAGGCGTACTTGACTTTATAAGAATCGACTACATGTCCACTCGACTCGATTCTGATCGTTATCCCTGCTGACTCGACTAGACTCGGGATTCTACCCGATATTAACTCGGCTTGAGTCGGAACTCTACCCGCTATTGCCTCGCTTCAGTCGGGACCCGACCCGATATGAACTCGGCTCGACTCCGGAATCCACTCGCTATTGACTTGGCTCGACTCGGGACTCTACCCTATTGACTCGGCTCGATTTGGGACTCTACCCTCTATTGACTCGGCTTGAGTCGGGACTCTACCCTTTATTGACTCGGATCGATTTGGGACTCTACTCTTTATCGACTCGGCTTGAGTCGGAACTTTCCCCGATATTGACTCGGCTCGATTCGAGACTCTATCTCATGTTGACTCGACCACTCAATCTCTGCTGACTCGACTCGGGACAGTATGTCAAGCTAACTCGGCTCGGCTTTTGTCGTCTCAAAGGGCCTTAAAATGACTTATGTTTTCCGTATTCTACTAATTCAGTAAATATCTAAGATCACGTTTAAAAAATAAAACTTAGTCATCAGACTAACTTCATTTGTTGAATCTGATTTTGAACAAAAGCCTATTAGAGCAGCGTTGTATTTAAAGTGTACCAGACTAAAGGCCAACGAGTCTACTTGTTTCGAATCAACTCCCGGACTAGGGCGAATGGACTTCTTCCAACACTCTTCCACACTATAACATTCTATTATTGACTTTCCTTTCTAGCCTGTGATGAAGGCTTCCTATGTGGCAGTGGACTATGTGTGGATCCGAGTTATCGGTGTGACGGGTCGCCCGACTGTGATGAAGGGGAGGATGAACTGAATTGTAAGTCATCGAATTTAGAATCAAACGTGACTTTTTTTCATTGAGAAAAACTTCCATATTGATAAAGTTTATGCATTATGTTTCATCGGTCGAATTATAAAAAATATGCTTACCATTCGATGATGAAAACTAAGCGAAGAAAAACGTGAACACGTTTCAAGGTCTGATCGAGACGAAAGTAAATGCACTTTTTAATATTAATAATCCGCACAGTAGTACACAAATCAACATACTAATATAACAGGAAAATTATCATAAACAGTGGTAACAACAATATTTTGGGCATTTCAAATCTGGATACGTAGCTCTTAATAATTATTACTAATCCCCGCTATTCTATTTTTCCACTTACAGGCACATGTAACAAGGTCACCGAATACCAATGTCCATTCACCAATTCTTGTATTCCCAAGACCGCCCTCTGCGACTTCACTCCAGATTGCCTTCATCATGAAGACGAATCAGAAGATGTCTGCCATTTCGAATCGTTTGCTGGTATTTAGCTTTAGCTCGTCAAGCCCCTGACCCTAATATTTTTTAAAATTAATTATTAATGAATTAAAGCGAAGCACATGTAGAGAACCAATGCAAGGACCCCCGTTCAGCTCCACTAAGTAGCCCCCCTCAACAAAACAAAGGTATCTTTTTCTACAACCGCACCTGCTTCTATTGCTACGACTACTTTCTATAAATAAATTTGCGTTCCATTATACTTCTAATACCATTTTGTTTTTTGTAAAGGGGCTAAACCAAATGCACGTTCTCCTTGAATTGATGTCCCTTGACACTTGAATAGTTAAAGGCATTGACATATACTTATTTACCTCTTTAGTGTAAACTCAAGCCTTCACATATTCCCCGTGATTTTCGATATTTCTGCAATCAATCAAGCAAAGTTAGTCGCTCACGGTTCTGACTCCTAGAATGAATTAAACCAAAATTAAAAAAAACGAAAAATGTCAGTAAGCAAAATTGTAATACACGTATTACCGATTTTAATACTTAACCTTTCTTTTATCACAGAAAATGTGAATCTCACAATCAGCAACTCCCGCGTCACCAGTCTCCCTATTCCTCTACAAAAGACTGGATTCCACGGCCCTGGCGCCTTTGGTCTTTGGTTCTTCAGCTCCCCCGAAGTTCCAGCCGAATTTCTCATCAACGTGACGGTCAGAATTACTGGAAGCGGCGCGTCGTTCCTCAAATTTGGGCGAGGTCTGAACGCAACGCGGGCTCCTCTGGCGGCTTTTACCGAGGCCCACGCCGTGAGCCCGGGTGATTTGAATCCATTTTACGCGAGAAACGACAATGTATGGGTTGTACTATACCAGAGCGACTATGACATCGTAGAGGGCGCCTTCATTGTCACAGCGGTTCCTTCAACGGGTATGCTACTTTAATATATCAATCAGTTACTTAAGTAACTATTTCCCCTCCTGTCCTCCCATTCATCTCTCTCCCTCCCTCCTTCTCTCTCTCTCTCTCTCTCTTTGTCTACCTCTACTGTCACTTGTGCCTTTTAATACCGTTGTACCATTTCTCTCTCAAATCTCATTTGAAACGTTCCAAAAATGATGTAATATACTCAGGCGTCATAGGTGTACACATTACAGATACCCATGTCTCAAAGTTACGAGCCTAATGATGACTACTGGAATCGGTTTGCTAGAGAGTGTCGGTATGGGTTTCGTGAGTGATTCTTTCGCATCGCTCTTTGCTTCTCAGTTATCTGAACTTTGTAAAAAAGAAACATTAATTTACAATTTGCAAAGGTAACAAAGGCAAAAAGTAGACCTACAAAAGCAACTTACGAAGGGTACGATCCAAATATGCAAGTCAACATATATTTACTCTGGGATCAGCACAGAACAGAAAGATGTGCAACTTTTCACTGAGGGGATCGATCTAGCGGTTAAACCCTCGTTGAAATATTCCACGTTAGCATTATATTATCACTCTACGGTGCAAATTCAACTACATTTTCCCTTGTTTTCTTTTTAGGCATATCTGGCCTAGGCTTTTAGATATGATTTACGCCATCTTCCTTAAATTGAATATGTTAATATGCTCTTAAAATTGCTTATTTCATTATATATGCACTATTTCATGTTTTGGTATTTTGTTGATAAGAAAAAAAAGTGGAAGAATATCAAATGTTACTTTGAATTGAAATGAACAATGTTAACCGGCTTACTACAAGTCATCTCGTCATCGCGTCATCGAGTCCGGTCGGGTGGTCTCGTTACACGGCCCTTTCGTGAATCGAAGTCTTCAGGTCACGCGATCTTTCCTTGATTTGCCAAATGATTTCACAAAGTGTCGGGTAAATTGGACCAGACCATTTGTTGATGACGGGTATTTATTTCACAAACATTACCCCCGAAATGTCATGAACAACGGGGCATATTTTCACAAAAGGTCGGGTAACGCGTCTAGCCGACCCGACGCGATGATCCGATGATTCGCAGTAAGCCGTATGAACCATATTTATGTTTTCCAATCTCATTTATTCAGATTGTATAGATGGAGAAGTGGCTTGTCAGTTCTCACCAGAGTGCATCCCTCCTGGCGGCCGTTGCGATGGCAACGAGGATTGTTCTTTCACCGGTGAGGATGAGACTCTCTGTCTCTTACCACTCAACCCTGATGAGATGAATAACCATTCAGACTATTCTAGCAGCTCTAATTCGTTTAGCTCATCAGCATATTTTGGAAATTAACAGAACAAAACTAATTAATAATAATAATATTCCGCTTTTATATAGCGCTTAATACAGGATTACAGATATATCATTACCCCGGTCATCGAATTCAGGCTTGCCCGCAAACAATGTATGCACATTCTTCACACCGGTAGCATCCTACCAGTTACCCATTTAACCCATATATGGAGAGTAGCATGTGCAGGTATATTTTGCCAAAGGATAGAAGTGCCGTGTCCGGATTCGAACCCTCGACCTACGCATCTCCAGTCAAGCGCTTTAAACCACTCGGACAAGACACTCCATGCAATCAAAAACTGTACCCTTTGGAATTTCAGGGATATTATTATGATTAAAACGAGGACGATGATGAAGATGACGACAACGACTTTGATGATAATGAAGATTACAAAGAAAATTACAATAATTGTAATGATAACAGTTACAATAATAATATGTCTGTTTTCGTTGCTTTTCTTTGATATTGTACCATTCTACTACTACTACTACTAATTTTTTAAACAAATAAAAGTAATAACGACAATGATCATAATAATAATAATGATGATAATAGCAATAACAATAACAATTAAAATAATGCTAATAATACAATTGATAATACTCATAATGTGTGTTTCATAGGCTTATTTAAACATCATTTTATTAACGAGATCAGTGAGTTATGACGATTTTTCATCGTTTTTTTTAATAAGGTGTGTGTTGCATTACACTAATCATTACGTAATGACCCACAAGAAAGAAAACTGGAAATATAAATTTAGGTTCACAATTTAAGCTTTTATTATACAAATTGTCGAATAAAAAGATAAGGTTTGCAATTTTGAACATAAAAGAGGAACTGCGCGTCAATTTGTGCATCTATAAAAACATTTTAAAAACACGGCTACTTAAAAAGGCACAATATATTTGATATTTCGTCCTCTATGATAATTATACGTAGGAATTATTCATATCAAACCGAAGAAAAATATGCAAAAGAATACTATTGGTTTGGCTTGATGGTTTGTTTTACCCGACGCTATGAAACCATGTGTATGCTTGTAAGAAAGCAACCAGAGGACCGACGGCCTTTAGTCCTCTCCGAGGTACTTAGTAATGAGGATTAATGCCTCACCAAAGGGCACTGGCAAATCGACTTGGTTTCGAACCCGGGGTCTCCCGGCTACGAGACCACTGCTCTACCACTGAGCCATTGCGTCTCCTTAAAAGTTTCAAATACAAGAACCTTACACTTTTAATTGTCAAAGGCTTTGGTTAACGAATATCTCTACCTTTAGTTACAATATTTTCACTACTTCATTTACACCATAGACCCGAATTAGAAACTTAAACTAACCAAAAATGGAAATAACGTTGACATTACTTTTGGATTGGTTCCCAATAGCTAGCATTTCAGGTACCAATAGGGGACTTTAAGAAAGTATAATTGTTTATCCAGCGCCCTTGTGAGATCACTTTAAATCACCTGGGATAGCGCAAAATTCATCTAAGATCAGTAAATGTGATTGTAAAATGATAAACATTATAAGTACTTTATTATTGTGGTGTATATGTTATATGGTTTATTATTATTTGCACCTTCATTGTTATTATTTCTAGATATCTTGGTATTTATAGCAAAACGGAGGAGAGGAAACAAGTTGAGAGTTTAAATAAAAAGTGTAAATATCTTGATAGCTCTTTCCCTTGCCTTTGTACTGTACGATATCATCGATAAAATAATATTCTACTAAGCTACGTTATGAAATGGAATAAAAATATATTAATCAGATGATTTCTGAACAGTTCATTTTCCAAATAAATTATATAAGTAAAAGTACCTTTGTTTGATCCTAATTCTTTTAAAATGTAAGGTGATACAAAAAAAAAGACCACCAGACGCAGGACATTCAATTATTTTTTTGTATATATATATATACATACGGAAAAAAATACGCTATTAAATTTTCCTTACAAATCACTCCCGGATTACTTATTGTTTGCACTTTTCCGGCCGCGTCATACCAAAAGAAGTTAAAATACGGGAGTTGATGCTACCTTGTTTGGCGTTCAACAATAAAGGATAGAGCGTTGTCGATCTGGCGCTGCTCAGTGGCTCCCGGGCTCACGATCAATTGGGCAAAAAGAATTTCCATTTTCGGTTTAACTTAATACAATTCGGAGTGGACTTTAAAGATTATTGAAGTATTCATTGCGTTATACGTTAGTCAAAATAGAATGAAACCAATATACCTTTCACAAAGTGTCTGGTTAGTGAGGAGTTCAAGAACACTTGCCAAATATCTTTTTTGCAGTATCCATTTTTCCATGTTGTCGCAGCGAGACTATATGACTGATGTGCTTATAAACCGATTCAGATCGAAGATGATGTGACATGTCGTACCTTAACTGAGGGAGCTATGAGGAGGGTAGTCGAAGGTGGCAGTTATGGCATTCCCCTTATATCGTTGTATTGATAAATGTAATTTGCCATATAACAAATGTTTCAAGACACACATACAACCTCATTTATCATTTACAAAGGTATTCCAAAGCATTTTACAGGATTACACGTGAAGCAAATGAGTGACTGTGCACAGGTTGGAATAAAGAAACCAACCGACGTGTTAAAGCTTCACGAAAAAATGGAGACATGTTAAGTCGTTAGAATGAATTATTACACACAAAATCTACAAAAAACTAAACTTTTGTGGGAATCAAGAGAACTTCTCAAAACATTGGATTGAGCCGATTGATTTTAAGATGAAATAATTGTCTCCTAATGTAGTATGCTCCCCCACCTACCATCTCTGTCTCTCTTTCTTCAATTTAATAGGAAGAACCCCCCCCCCCCCTTCCCTAGAGCGATACACAATTCTATCATTTATTTGTCCTGTACAAAAGTCTGCACAAGCCTATGATTTTGAATTTCCATCGTGAATCGGATGTGACATTCTTCACTTCATACCATTTCCAGGGTGGTTCTGCACCGTTTATTGATGCATTGTTAAAGTGAAGTTTCGATCCCCATATAGATTTGTATGAAGTGAAGAATGTCACATCCGATTCACGATGGAAATTCAAAATCATAGGTTTGTGCAGACTTTTGTACAGGACAAATAAATGATGGAATTGTGTAGCGCTCTAGACCAAACTGCGTTATAGTTGGATATGATATAATGGTAACAACACGAACACATGTGCAGACTTGTGCATACAAATCGAATCTAAGTATATCATATCAAATATATATGCAATGGACATTCACCATATAATGATGTGCAGACTCGTGCACAAAAATCCAATCTCAGTATAATAATATAAGTGAAAAATGTACATATGATGGTGTGACCAAAGTTCGCTTTCTCAAAAAATCGGTAAGATTTCGAAAATCTGATATCACCAATGGAAATAGGATCATAAAATTACCCAGAAACAATTTTTTTGTTGGGAATTGGGTGCGAAATTGTAAAAATATTGACAAAAGATCGGCAAATTTTGCAGTTATTTGCGTCCGTTCCGAAAAATTCATAACTTACCGATAAGGGTCTGGAAATCTTCATTTTGAGAGCAGATATCCTAAACATTGTAAGCAATGAGTGCTACTGACTTGTTGCATGATATTTTGCCTTGCTTTCTTATGAAATTACCTTATTTTTGATGGATCGTATTTTTGTGTAAATCAGCTGTAAACCTCCGTGCGTGATGTTAGGTCTCGTAGTTTTTATGACTTTTTTTTAGATGCAGCGCGCACGCACGATCGGACATCGAATTTTTAGATCGCGATATCTCCGAAATCCTTTGACTATAAGTTTTTCTAGCTGAACTAATTGGTAGTAAAATACCTGTTCCGCCCATTTGATGTTAATTAAAATAAATAAATTTGTGTAGAATATGAGAAAACATGGATCGAATATCACATTTTCTAATATGTTCTAAAATCTGCGCGAACTTTGGTCACCCCTTCATACATTTCGCTTCAACATGTGCAGTCCTATTTGCACTGTAACATCCGATTCACGATGGAATTGGCAGACTTATACACGCAAATCCAATCATAACAGTGATAAGCGATATTTTATGAAATCTATATAAATTGGACTTTCAGCAATAAAATGTGTAGACTTATGCACAAAAATCGAATATCAACAGTGAGTTATGATATCATATTAATACCAGTCAACATTATGTGAAGATTTATGAAAACAAATCTAAAGTCAATAGGGATGTGATATTATGAAACAACATTTAATATTTGTCATTATGCCCAGAATTACGCACACAAATATAAAAGAATCAAGACCGAGATATGATATTATATGACATCTAAATATATTGGACATTCAGCATGTGAAGGCTTGTGCACAAAAATCTAAACTCTACATCGAGATATGATATCATAAAGGATAAATGTAATGGACATTCAACGTATCCAGACCTTCGCACATAATATAATGAACTAAAAACTGAAATATGATGTTATACGAAATCTTTATACCGTCATGTTCATTTCGCATTATATGTGCAAACCTATGCAGCAAAATACCTTATCAGCAGTGCAAAGCATACCATATGGTATATTCATTTAACATTCAATATCATAATCTCCAGACATACAGTCGAAACTCATGATATCTTAGATATATAGACTGGATAGGCACTATTATGTGTGTAGATCTTATGCGCAGAGCTTTAATCTCTTCAGTTGGATGTGATATCATATTGAAAATCAATTTCAATTACAATGTCAAGACTAATGTGGATGTTATGAAGATTATGATTCATCCAGTTACGCTAAATTATATCGCTAATAACATGTTTGATTGGTTTGTTGGTATGATTCACTTGGCTACATGGAATGCATGTGCAAGTAAGCAACTATAGGGAACGACTGTTCTATGTCATCTCCGAGATAATTGGCAATGTGGATTAATGCCTTTTCAGTTTCCAATCTTGGATCTCACGGTCACGAGACCATTCCCCTACTCGTGAGCCATTGCAAACGACGTTCTTAAAATTGGAGATTCAACTTTTTGCATGGTCAAAATAATTTTACCGTGTTTTTATGTTGAATATTTTTCCGAAAATAACATAAGTATGCGGGGCTATTTTAACCAGCAACGGTGTCATTGGGGGTAAATATGTAATTGTAGTATGACAAGCACGTGACCGAACCACCAGTGATCGACGCGTAATTTTAGTTATCAAAGTTCTCTATGTATTTTACGCGGACTGCAATGCAGGTGTCCCGGATTATTCGTTAGTTCTAAAGACAATGATGTTTGATTTAATAAAAACTTGTGAATTGTATACATTAATTGTTTCTAGGTATCAAAAATAATTATGGCTTGTCCTTCCCAACAACCCCGCATGTATGCAATTCGCATTTTGACTATTAAAATACAATTATTCATAAGAGTTTAATGAAGTAATTTGTAACAAGGCACTTGACAAATAAAGGTGCATTCAATTTGATAACATTACGAAAATGGCCTTTTCTTTAAAAAAAAAAGGGGGGGAAAAACTAAACAAATGGGGCTCACATACAAATTAGGCAGTTTAAAAAGAATTATAGTTGTGACCAAATTCAGAATACACTGGCCGATTTGTCATTTTGAAGCCTACTTCTACCATTAAATAATTAAATTAAATAAATGTGATCATGGTTTTTCAGTTTCGCCTTTGTGTTATTTATGTACGTATACAAAAAGGGAATCTGCTTGCATGGTACAAAATTAAACCATACATACATCAACATTTTAACTCTTTTTTTCCTAGTTCATACTAACTTGCCATATCGTCGTTCAGGAGGTCGTCTGCCAGACGGTTATGATTAATCGCGTTCAAGGCTTTCTTCAATTGTTTACGTTCTTCCGACCTTTTAGTTCTGTTCCTCCAATCCCGAAGCATAGTAAGTGTTCCCATGTATGTATCATTGAGGTACTTTCTGTTTATGTGTATGTAACGTTGTATTTCCGGAGGTTCAAAACCCAATTCACCGCCTAGACTGTCGATGTCATCATCTTTATGAATCCGCTTAGCTACTGTCTTGAGAAGGCCGTCAAAATCCTGCTCCCTGGATGCTTTAGTAGGTCTATATTTATATGGAGAAAATATGAAATTTTACTTTTTATCTAATAATCTCAGTTGACCGATTTCACTGTTTTGTAGTTTATTGTTCCATATTTACATGTACATCAAAACCAATTAAGATTAATTCAAGCTGAAGAGTCGGTTACAAAACAATACGGGTATACAGTATAACCTGAATAAACTAATTTATAACGTATGGCAAACGTGGCAAACAACTACAAAGTTTTGTTGAGGGAAATATAGATATGACAGTAAAAGAAAAATTGTTGTAAAATGTGAGGAGCCTATAAAACAAGTAGAGCTACCTGGCAAGACTGTAGTATATAGTATTGTGATAAATAAGTCTGATTGACATTCATAGGTTTTACACGTTTGCACTAGATATTATCGGATATCGGAAGCACATCTATGCATACACTTATGCATAAATTGTTTACATATTTGCATACTCACACAAGTATACATACGTGTGTGAGTATGCAAATATGTATATATATAGATAAATATATATTTATACATGAACTAGTGTGCGCGCTCGGGTTTTGGCGTGGGTGTGGAGGATATATTTTACATATCATCTTTCTCGGCGACAAGTAATAAGGAGGTTCATCGCAAATTATTTGCTATTGGTATCAATCGCAACTATATACATAAGAGATAAAGGAATGCAAACTTGCGATTGATAGGGAAACTAACAATTGGTTTGAATCAATCGCAACTCTTTATAAGACGGGGCCCAGGTGTGTATTTTTTCATAATCCCCTTGTTTACGATTCGGGAGAATGTTATATCATTACGGTCAATACAATTGGATGGCTTTCAGGGGAAGATCAGGATGTATTGCCCTGAGTCGAAGACTTGAACAACAATGTTTTTTTGCGGGCAATATTGCGACGTTGTAATTATGCACATGTATATTAGGTTTCTGAGTTGTGTAGCCAATACAAACACTAACAATTTTTGAATAAGAACTCTAAACAGCAACACAACAAAATGTTTTTTTCCAAAGAAAAAATGGGCATTAAAACAAAAATCTTGTAACATACATAGACGGTAATTAACAAACGAAGATTTAAATGTAATTTTGGAAGTTCATTAACAAAGCGCAAATATTTAAATTGGGCTCAATATAAATCTATGCCTGGGATTAAAAAACAGTTATGCATATTTACATTACATAATATGTGAAATTGAAACAAAGGATACTAAAAGAGTAGGTTGAGTTCTGGGAAGAGGTGAAAAATAATTTGTGAGCGTTATCATTGTATTATGCAGGTGCAGAAGAACATCAGAGAAAATATGTTCCCTGAAAAGCATGGCTGTTCAAATGCCTTAATATTCTAAATATGGCATGTAACATCGGATTTTTATGCCACATGTTCGTGTAGTCCCACAAACATCTCTCTGAGTACAGTGCTTGTAACTTTATCAAGATTAGGCCAAATTTCTTATCATTTTGATGATTCCAGAACCTTGCAGTACACACCAATACTTATATGCTAGATGATCAATCCGTTATGATCATTTCACAACGTTTCTTTCACAATGCAATCACATGACTAGAACTCAACTTTATCTTTAACCGTTCTCAATTGAATTTTTAAACAATGTTCGGTTGGTATCCCCAAACCTCTTTTGAACGTCTTAAAGCTCCAAGCTTAATCCACCAAGGTCTGATTATTTTTGGAAGATGTAAAATTATTAAAATGTTACAAAGGCCAGAGGTCTGTCCGATTGCACTGCACTCTCTTTGTAAAGCCTTGACCACAAATGCCATTACGAACGGCTACGAACGGCTACGAAAGCCGTACGAACGATTTTAAGAAAATGGAAAAACAGGGAGATTCGTACGAAATTATCGTTCGTACGAACCTTTGGGAGAAATGAGATTTAACCCTCCAAAATTATAACTCTGTAGTATTAGTGTAAATTCTTGTGAAAGTCACCGATTACACTATTTCACGAAATTTCGTTAAGAATGGTTAAGTACTTTTTAAGATGATGCCATCTAGTCTTGTTTTTTGTTTTTTTCAGACTCCCCGTATATATTTGTGTGTGTGCGTGTGTGTGTGTGTTTGTGCGTCTTTATATCAAGAGAGTACCCGATTTTGGAAGCTCATCATGAAAGAAATACATCTCCTTTAATCTTAAATGTTATTTTATAGTAAAGAATTACTAATACGCTATCGAATTTTTTCATAATTTTGCTGCCACGAATGACCGACAACCATGGTTTTCTAGACAAATCGGTTAAAAATCCTCTTCCACCAAGTTTGGGGTGAATCAAAGCAGTCTCATCACAATCCTCCAGTTTTTAAAATTGTTTTGTGCATTTCAATAGTAAGTTTTATCTCATCAAAAGCATTTTTAAATATAATTTTTGCGGCAGAACAATAATTATTAGGGTATCATTATACAGAAAACAGGTTACGCTATACCACGAAATATATTTCAAATCACATTAAGTGAGTTAAATTACATGCTAGTAAATTTGGTTATAACTTTTGTTTGTGAGCTTTGTATGAACAGTTAAACGCACACTTATTTATACACTTTTATTTTTTGTATTAGTACATGAAAAGTTTGTTTGTGCCGATTAATATTTCTTGAGATTGTGACACATTAACGATTACATCTAATAATATGAAACAAAGACCCTAATTTCGACCAGTCCCGTTTTTATTCTTAAGTTACTAGAAACACAAAAAATATCAACTTTATAAGGGGTATGAATAATTAAGTTTTTAACTATATATATATTTATTTATGTTCGTATAAACTCCCATGCAGACACATACACACACACGCACACACACACATTCACACACATACATACATACACCCACACGTAGACCGAGGCTCTACTCACATTTCAACAGTGGATGGTGAAGGAGTGTCATGTTCCTTAGACCTTTCGTCGACCCCTGTCATGAGAGTAGGTATGCGTTTAACAGAATTGTTTGGGTGACTGTGGGTTCCCTTATGAGATAATGCGAACACGCACATATTAAGTAAAAATAAGTGACTGGTAGCTAAACAGTGATGTTGAAACCCACCATGTCACTAGGCGACAAAATGAAAAAAGAAAAAACAACACATATAATTAAAACATTTTAGAGCTTAAATTGTATGTACACTCACAACTGGTTGGAGAAAACTTTTCTATATGCCCATAACTATATTTTTGTATTGTCTGAAGGATACAGCCTCCCCATATTTTCTACATGTACCTGTTCCTGAGTTTCCTGCGCCTATACGTTTCAAGCCTTAGTATATATAAACAGGGATTATCTACATGATCGAATGCTTTCACACGTGTGACGTATGACATAATTGACATTTGATCAAGAGCCAATTGGTCCAATACCCAGGCATCTATCTTCCTTTAGTCTATACACACATTTTCTCCACTGTACACATGGTCCAGTCAACGTTTCGCACAATCATTATTTAGTTTAAATAGCAAGTAAGGCCAATTTATAACGCAATAGGTCCTTTGTGATACGCTATGACATATTGATACTCAGGGGTTAGAATAACTAAGCATCTCCATGAAATGTTTTACCTGGGAAACGTGTGTTGAATTTGATCATCTGTGTAGAGGTTTGAACCACTTCAAGTGTCACTAATGTCTCATCACTCTCCTCGGTTAGATCGAGTAGAAAGTACATTGTCACTTTCCTTTTCAAGCTCATCTTGCTGTAATGAATAGCCTGAGGAAATTGCCCGATTATATAATTAGTTAGCATTCATGATTGTATGAAATATGCGCTAAAACGCAGATGTAGAGAGTACTGCTGAACATAATTATTAAAAAATGTTTGTATTTTCGAACATGGTCCAATAAATTCCGACGTTTCGCATTTAATTTCGTCAAAATAAATTAAATTTTGTCATCTCCGGCTGCAAATATACGATTGCATGGGTGAAAATGTATCATGTGGACAAGTGATTAATTTAATAACAATCGACCAAATTGAACGATACATGACTTAATTTAGCTTTGATATTGTGTGCGTTCCTAGATTGGGAGAAATGTGTTAAAATAGACGGAAAATCCTTAATTATTATTTTACATAATTATTCAACTATTGTACCGACAAAAGAAGAAATATGTAATTTAAAGTTGTAGAACTAGTCTCTTCGTTCGAGGTTAATCATATGTCCACAAAAAGTCATTCAGCACATTCAAACTGGCGTATTTATTATAATCATGATATTAGTAGCAATATCATTAGCATATGTTCATTCAAGCGCGTAGCCAGGATTTTATTTTAGGGGGGCGGTAGTGAGCACGCGAAGAGTGCGAATCACTTACAGAGCGCGCTCCCTAGGGGGGTGGGTGCAGGGAGGGGGGGGGGGAGTTTCATCAAATTATAAGAGAAAGAAGACGATTCGTTGGACCGTTCTCGACCCTTAATCTTTATCTAAATTCAGTTTCTTTTGACGCTTCATTAGAGAAAAAGACGATTCGCTGTACCGTCCTCGACTCTTAATCTTTGTTTGAATCAAGTTCCCCTTCCTCCGCGGAAGCTGTAGCGCGGAAGCTCTGAAGTTTTATTAAATTATTAAAGAAAGAAGAAGATGCGGTGTACCATTCTCGATCGACTCTTAATCCTTGTCTGAATTCATATCCCCCCCTCCCCTCCCGCGCGAAGCGGCGGAAGCTTTGACGTTTCATAAATTATTAGAGAAAGAAGACGATTGGTTGTACCGTTCTCGACTCTTAATCCTTATCTGAATTCAGTTCCCCCCCCCCCCCCGATCCCTCCCGCGCGAAGCGCGGTAGCTTAGACGTTTTATTAAATTATTAGAGAAAGAAGACGATTCGTTGTACCGTTTTCGACTCTTAATCCTTTTTCTTCCTACGTCCTCCTCCTTTCTTCTTTTTTTCTCTCTTTTTTTTTTGGCCGGCGTTTTTTTTGGGGGGCGACCGCCCCCACCGCCCCCTGGCTACTCGCCTGTGTTCATTTCTTTCATATTCGAGTATATGTGCCATCAAGGACCAATCGGTGAAACAAAAACTTATTTGAAGTTAAGAAAGTGATGAGAGAAAATATAATTCGTTGCACGGACTGATAAAATTAATGTTTTAACTGTTCTTGTTTCCAAAAAGTCCTTGTTTCAATTTATTTCAACTAATTATAGCAATTCCGAGAACCTAAGTACACTTACATCTGTTTTGGGACTCTTCTCACCAAGATGGCAAGCGACTGTTAGTTTTCTCCTCCCAAACACAACCTCATCGTCATCGCCCTTCACAGGTTGGAAATTGGGGTCCTTTAATGCATGGACATCCTTCTGAAAAATCATGTGCACACAAAGGATTCTGATAAAGTTATCTGGAGATTATAAAGAAGATAGAAATCATATGTACACTCGTATTATACATTTACTCTCGGACTTATGTGTTTTTTAAAACTAAAGTATGCACTGGAATCTTCCTAAGGAATAAGCTGTGGTTGCACGAGTCAACCAATTCATTTAGATCAGTGACAAAAGGCTTTATCTATCAGGAAATCGGAAAACTAAAATAACGTCCAAAGTGGCATCGATTGAGAGAAACAGCCGGAACAGTATCAATTTAATAAAAGTTTTATTCACATGACGTTCTGGCAGCCGAAGCTGAATTGCAGGTCATTTACAAGGTGTGATGATTAAAATACAGTATTGTACATGAAAACATGAAATAAAATTAATGACATACAGAAGGATAAATATACTAGATACATTCATACGTATAATAGACAGCATCATTAAAAATAAAAATATACAAAATGCATGAAGCTTACTTTTTTTAATAATAATCATTTAAGATGCGAACAAATAGAGCTATTATTAAAGCGACTGGTTTTACAAATAAATTGAGAATATTTATGTACATTTCTTAAATTAAAATTAACAATTCTTCGACTTGGTAGCCATAAAGAACACGGTTCATGCTTTTCTAATTTAATGGCCAAATCGAAACAAAGTTTATTCCTGCGTTCTTCCAACGTTAACAAATTGCACGATTCTAGAGCTTGTTTATATGTTTCATAATTAAGTCCCGAAATATTTCTACAAGCCCGTTTTTGTATTCGTTCAATATTATCTGTTTGTTTACGCGTTTGGTTGGAATGAAAAAGTGGTGCACAATACTCTAAAATTAATGCATTTAGTTGAGTTTAGTTTCATATTATTGCGTAAAGACCAATTTTCTAATAACAATAATTCCGACTGCAATTTTGATATTTGTGTACAAGTCCGGCTTTCTACTATGGTTAAATCATCTACATCATACTTTAAAAAGGGAGTAAACAATCATGACATGCATCGTTAACCATAATTAAAAATAATATAGGCCCCAATTTGGTGCCTTGAGGGACTCCTACATTGTTAATTTTTACATTTGGATTGCGACCTTTATACCTTACTACTTGTTGGCGGCATTCTAAAAAATCTACTATTAACGAAATGACACATGGTCGTACATCCAATTTAACAAGTTTACTAATTAAAACATTATGATCAATCCGGTCAAACGCTTTAGAAAAATCGGTTAAAACTATGGTTAAAATTATTTGTTGTTTATCTGCATTTTTGTATAAATTATGTAACATTCCATTAAATAATGGCAAGTAGAAAGGCCACGACGATTTCCATACTGGTTTTTATCAATCATATTACCAATATCCTCCCACAACCAGTTAGTAATGAAAGTTTCAGCTATTTAAGCAAAGTGAGAAGTTAGGGCTATGGGCCGTAATTCAAGAAGAGTTGGTGGATATGATTTGGGTATTGGTATTATCTCAGCATACTTCCATACTTGTGGGAAAACCCCTTTTGTAAATGCAAAATAAAGTATATAACATAATGGATAATATAATTCATAAGCAAATTCACGTAATATTCGAACAGGTAAGTCGCCTAAACTAGTTGATTTTTGTAAATTAAGTTTACGTAATAAATCATACACGTCTTTTGGTTTTATTATTGGGCAGTCCACAGGTAAAGGTAAGTACGCTGGTAACTTTGTTTTATCCAGTTTCGGTAGATCTGCTGCCACAGATAAAAATTTATTGTTAATGCAATCGGCTGCTTCCTAAAAATGTTGAGGCTGATCAGTTGCAATACCAATATGGGGCTAAGGCCTTTTGTTCACAGTAGACATAGCACAGATAAGTCTAAAAGTATATTGCCAACATCGGGATATTCATTCGTTTAATTGATGTTAGGAAAGCAGAAACGCTACAAGGTATAGTCTAGAATGCAAGAAAAATATCAAGATGTTGACTTGACTTTGTTCGATAGAAATTTACGACCAAGATCAAAAGAGCAACCCCCCCCCCAAAAAAAAAAAAAATAATAATATCGTTATGTAAAGAACCAAAAGGTGCTGAAGGAGGTTAAAGTTTTGTTTTTAAATACAAATACATATAAAGTGCTAAATTTGCTTCATATTTTTTATATGACAAGGCTCGAAAACTGTTAATTTGCGACAGAACTTTGTAATGGCATCGTATCACATCCTCACCATCAACGCATGGATACGCAAACCATTTCTGCAGTGACCAGGCTTAAATACGCCCCCCCCAAAAAAAAATAAAAAAATAAATAAAATAAAAGTAAAAAATAAATAAAAAAAATAAAAATAAAAATATATATAAAAAAAATAAAATAATAATTAAACAATTTTTTTTTTGTTAATGTCTGTTTACCCATTCCTGGTTATTCGGCTTCTTGACGAATCGAACCTCAAGTATTGGTTTTCTGGAGAGAGGCAAGAGTCTGGGAAGAAACGACATGCATGACAGTAATATGCCCTTTAGAAACAGCCAGTCCCAAATTAAGGCAATAAATCCTCCAGAAAAATGGCTGACTGAGACCTCTAGCCACCGTTCTTGTACTGAACAAATAAAGTTGGAGGAATCTGGAAGCCGTTTAGGTGTACCTTTAAAATAAAACAAAACAAAACGGTATTGTACATGGACGCCGTTGTGTAAGCACGTGTTTTCTGACAGCTCCGGGTTGGGGCAAACTAATTTCACACTTTTCTCATCAATGTACATGTGAACATATAATTGTATAGATTGGACATTTTCTTGAGATTTAGATGTATTTTCGAATGACTGGAATCAATCTACAATTATCGCCATGCCGCGTGACACCCGAACTGCTGCACAGCAGTATGGACCAGCCCAAACCATCCACTCCGACCCACCCACTCTCAGTGAGCTTAAGGAGGATGTTATGAGACTCTCACTATGAACATGACGGACAAAGAAAGCGGACAAAATATACAGTTCCTCAGGTAGACAAAGGAACATCCCTTCACTGCTATTATGTACAAATGTGTAGAACAGGTGAATATGCATGTGACACCTGTCCTACACATTTTTACATAATAGCAGTGAAGGGATGTTCCTTTGTCTACCTGAGTAACTGTATATTTTGTCCGCTTTCTTTGTCAGTCACGTTCATAGTGTCTCGGGCGTACTTTGCAAGAAAATCAACGGCCTTCCGCACCGCAAAATCTATCATATTTAAACATCACTACAAGAAACAAATGATCGTGCTCTGAACATTGAAAAAAAAAATCCGAAGCTTCGTAATGAGCAAAAAGCCGACATCATATGGCAAACTTATTATCAAGGTTTATCAGCGCAAAGCGAACCTTCTATTTTACAGAGCAACCCAAAGTAGAGATGAAAACGTGTATGAAAAATTAAAATATGTCTTCATTGATCTGGGTATATCAAGGGAAGAGGCTGCAAGGATCATAATTGTAAACGCCCATCGACTCCCACAGAAATCGCGAATCACAGACGGAGCAGCGGCAGGCGACCAGGGACCCGAACCCATTATCGCAAAATTCGCCATCATGCGAGACCGCCAGTGAATCCTCGAGACTTACGACAACCAATCACGCAACATGAAACCTTGTAACACTGGTTACACTCCAATATTCAATATTGAGGATTATGAATTAATTAATTCAGACCGTAAACATGGAAAGGGAGGTGGTGTAGCTTTTTATACTCGTAATGATGTACAATGTTAAATATGACATGATATTCACTTTGAAGGAATCGAAACATTATTTTAAGAAATTATTGATGATAAACATAAGAATAAAGATATATATATATCATGGGAGACTTTAATATCGATATGTCCTTACCTTTTACTGTTCTTGGCCAACACTTTACTTATTTATTATCTTGATTTTCTTTCAAATCTTTTATCAATAAACCAACTTGACGTACAAAATTAACACATACTATAATTGATTATATTTTCTGAAACTTATTAGATAATAAACAGAATGAAATAATATACTATGATATTTCATACCATTTATCCATATTTACGATATGTCCAAATGATAAACACTTATTACAAATTCCCAATAAAGAAAATACAACACGAAGTAAAGAAACAAAGCGTAATCTTGAATCCTTAAAGATAGACTTGAGTCAGGAAAGTTGGTATGATATTTATTTTGAAAGAGATGTGAACAGTTCATATGAAAACTTTAAAAATAAACTCTTTGTCATTATGATTTAAAAAAATTGCCCCTCACAAGAATTAAATCAGATAAAAAAAAAAAAAAGGTCATGGATTACTCAAGGTATACTTAAATCTATATCTACTCGGATTCGTTTATATAAAATATCGCTTCGATCACCTACAAATAACAATCAACATGAATATAAAAAGTACCGTAACAAATTGACTTCAAGTTTTCGTTTGACAAGCAAATTATACTATTGTAACAAAATTAAAAATAGTAAAGAAAATAATAAATCATTATTGCAAACAATTATGACATTTTGGGGAAGGAAAAAGATACTCCAAATAATATTGAATTTAATGATAATGGGCATCACATTCAAGACCCAAATGATGTTGTTGAAGCATTCAATAAATACTTTACTTATATTGGACCGGATTTAGCTTCCAAAATAAATAATGAAAATAATTACTTTTTGAAATACTTAAATAATAACGTTGATCAATCATTATTTTTTAATCCAACAAATATTCAAGAGATATTAGAAATTTTTCGTTTATTAAGATGCAGTAAATCCAGCGGTTATGATGAATTACGTGTACCTTTATCAAAACAAATAAATCAATTCATAGCTTCCCCGTTATCACACATCTTAAATTTATCTCTTTCCAAAGGGATTTTTCCCGACCCACTAAAGGTTGCAAAAATAATTTCGATATATAAAAAGGGTGATCACTCTATAATTGCAAACTACCGACCAACTGCTTTACTACCAAGCATTTCAAAAATATTATATAAAATAGTATATAAACGATTATATTCTTTCTTAAACACGAATAACCTATTTATTTCTAATCAATATGGATTTACAAAGAATCACTCTACTTATTATGCTATTCTACAATCATGTGACAAAACAACTGAAAGGGAAAATTACTTTATTATATACTTGTGTTTACTAAAAAATACATAATTTGGCGAATATGATTAATAGACATTGTCAAATATTTGTTAATTCAATTCAATAAACACAACTGTCATGAAATATTTTTCTCATGTGGGAAGAAACAATACCTGTACATAGGCCTTAGTCTGCTTATAGAAGAAATTAAAATTCGTTTTCCTGATGTGCGTGATTAATCTATTCTTATGCCAAACTACCCACTATGAAATTCTCTGTGAAATTAAACAAATGTGTATTTGCGAAGAGCCCCTGGTGGATGGGCGGATCATGACATATAATATAGGATTTCCCGACCAAATTCACGAGTTTGTCATTCAAATTAATTTGTCTTGCGTTCAAATTCGACGGTTTTAGTGGAGTCAGGTATATCTCGGGTTTATATTCCCTTTTCTTGTTTTCAAATCTATGGAATTTTCGTTTGAATCTACGTATGTTTCATTCAAATTAATGAACAATGTGCTTCTTTCGCTATTTGGTCATTCGATTTGGCGCAAGACGATTTTCTGACAACGCGACGGTGTACTTCTAGCATTCTAATTAATTTGTAGCATTCAAATTAGCACTTTGTGCACTTAATTGATGGTCAATATACATTTCTCGTTTATTACACACTTTTTATAGCTCATTCTTTTTCTTTCAAGATTGTTTTTTCATGTGTATTTCATCATATTTCATTTTTTTGCATTTATACACTTATACTTATTAGATTCATCTGATATTCATCAGCATTTAAGTTTGATTGTTAAGAAGAAAAAAACGACTTGCATCTACGGACCTGATGGTCTCAGTATATTTGTAAATTTGTATGTAAGGAAGTTGTTTGTCTTATGTTTCATCATAAATTTATCATAATTTCATCATAAATTTATCATAATTTCATCATAATTTCATTATGGAAAAAGGGTACAATATTGTGACTGGGGTAGGGACTAGAGTCAACAATTTGAACATGATTCATTACTTAGCCATGTCTTTAGCCATCGATCTGCTGGCGGGCAAGTAAACTATGAAACTCTTTAAGAAAAACGGAGGGGTGTGCTGGGTATACGAGACGATGTGAATTACTTTTGTAAAATTCAGAGTCTGTAGTAAAAAGGGGCGATTGAGGGTACCCCCACCTTTCCCGGGTATATGAACATGTCCGTGTAAAAATGCCATATCCCTTGATTTCGCCCCTTCTTTACTTTATGTCTGACTACACCCATCTGCATTGTCCTGAAAATAAATAAATGGAATAACAGCTTAGACCCCAATGGCAAATCATGCATTTTAACTGCATTATTTAAAAACTGTAAAAGTTTGTTGCAATTCTTCCCCCTAACATTCCTAACTTGAATAAAAATATTACGAATACGAATGACAGGTGTTAATTTGAATGATAAAAATGACACTTCGACAAGTGAATATTAATTTGAATGCTAGTTGAGCAGTTTTTAAATTGAATGACAGATCTATGAAACCCTTCGACCAAAATCCTAAATGAAATACAAAAACTGGAAAATTGAATGATAATTTTGACGCGAATTTGGCCGGGAAATCCTATAATATATCTGTAAAGCGCTTAATAGGCACATCGTTGGATCGGTGTATTGAGCGCTATATAAAAAAACGGATTATTATTATTATTATTATTAAAAAGATTCATCATTCATATGGCATGATAATCAATGTCAAAGGCTTCATTCAATTAATTGATATTCTCACACAAAGCTACTTTGGGCAACATTGTCATTCTTCCGGCCGTGTTTTGTAAACTTTGGCTCCAAGAGAACTAATAGGAAACAAAACAAAATAATTAACGTCAGGGTATGGTGAATTCGGCTCATAATTGTGGTACCAAATTGTCAAATTTATTAAATATGAGGTATGTATGGGTTTCAAAATTTATGAGCCTTTTTGAGAACCATTCTTAGCATGTAAGAGCGTATCTTGAGTTCTTGAATAGTAATATAGGCATTTTTGTGAACATTTTCAAAGCAATGACGTAGCCGATATCGCCATCCGAAAATTTAGAAACGAAATTGATCATTTAAAAGTTGGATCAATGTTTATACAGCTATAACCATAATCCACAAATTACGGGGTTTGAGGAGTAATATGTATCCCCACTTTAAATAGGCTAAATGATGTTCAGTCTGCAGTGCCAATGACGGCCGCAGATAATCACTATTTACAGAGGCGTGTCCCCCTATTACAAACAAAACATGAAAGAAAATCTTAGAATACAAGATTTTCCACAACTCATTCGGAATCGGGCTCAAGGCCTATGCCAATATGGGGTGAATCCAGTAGATTATATAGCACTTCACAAACTAATACATGATATTTTTAAAACACACAGCCTAAACATGTTCATACTTGCGGAAAGGCTAGAAACGTGATTTAGTTACCTGACTGATTCCAGGAATACAATATGGCCTGTACTTTGTTAGGAGCAGTGACTAATGCACAGTGAGGTATTATCAGCTTTGCCGGTTTCTTAAAGCGTAGCCCGGACGGGTTACACTGGAAGCCATGGCTGACTAGAAGCTCGTTTTCCTTAAGTGTGAGGCCATTTGGAATCTCCGTCAGTACCCAAAGGCTGATTTCCTCATCTTCCTCAAGGGCACCAGGTGGAATGTGGAGTGTAAACCCATGTGATTTGGTAGACAGTTTTCCTCCAAGTGCTCCAAAATTTCCAGTTGCAGAGCTACCTTCTGATAACAGCAGTGCAAATATGTGTATTAACAGCATACTGTACATTACATATAAATATCATAAGCTCTGACGTCACAGGCTAGAATCTCCGGCAAGAGATGCAGTGCATGTATACATGAACATGTAGTCTCATCTTCCAGAATCCCTTCAAACTTTCTTGTTGATCGCTATTTAGTGAGGGAAGAAGTGAACTAACAATTTGATGTTTAAAGACAATAGATGGTAACTACTACAAAACTGTGACTTTTATATATATCCATTTTTTAAACCGTCTATCTGATGCCGGGCCTGAGATTCTTGCATGTGACTTCACATACAGTATATCAAAATAACATATACCGACAAATTCTTAATTTTGAGGATAATATACCCATGTGTTCTTGCAGAAAAAATATCCACCTGCCTCAGATGCATAAAACTTATCTCACCCTGGGGCGTCGCCAAAGGAGGGGGGGGGGGGGTGGGGTGGGGGGTGCGACACCCCCCTCCCACCTGTCAGGATATTGTCGGTAAAATTGTGCTGCCGTCGGGAAAAAGAGAAAAGGGGGAGGGAAAAAAGAGAGGGAAAAAAGAGAGGGAAAAAAGGGGAGAGAAAAAAAGACAGGCAAAAAAAGAGAGGGAAAAAAAGAGAGGGAAAAAAAGAGAGGGAAAAAGAGAGGGAAAAAGAACAAGAGGGAGGAGAGGATAGAAAGGAAAAGAAAGAAAAGAAAGAAGAGAAAAACATTAAAAAAGAGGAAAAAAAAGTGAAAGGGAAACAAAAGAAACGGGGGATGAAAGAGAGGAGAGAGAGAGGGGAGGTGAGACTTTGAGAGAGGAGGAGTGGGAGTAAAACAGAGAAGGGGGTTGTTGGGTGGAGTCGTCTCGTCGAGGGAGCAAGAAAGACACGGGTAAATATGTTGCTGTGTCGGGTCATCTGTGTCGGTATTCTTGCTCGATCCTCGTGTACTATATCAATGCAGAAGTTTGAAGTCGGTGAGATGTATATTGTTGGTCGGCCGACAAGTTTTTTTCCCTACAAACTGTGACTTCTTATTCGCTGTGACGACTTCGAGAGTGACTACAACTACAATACTTGTATTTTCTCGAAGTTTCACTTTTCTATAATATCAGCTAAAGAAATCAGAGGGTTAAAGTTTTCGGGGAAACTAGATTCAAACAAGGTTTAAGAGTCAACAACGGTACGACGAATCGTCTTCCTTTCTTTATATTGTGATGAAACGCCAAAAATTCCGCGCTTCGCGCGGAAGGGGAAACTTCATTTAGACGAGTCGAGAACGGTACAACGAATCGTCCTTCTTCTCTAATAATTTAAGGAAACGTCAGAGCTTCCGCGCTTTGCGTGAGAATGGGAAACTGAATTAAGACAAATAGGGCTTTAATATAAAAAGTCGAAAATGGTACAACGATTCGTGTTCTTTCTCTAATAATTTGCGGAAACGTCAAAGCTTTCGCGCACCCCCCTAATGAGCGCGCTTTTAAGTGATTCTCTTGCTCACTACCGCCCCTCCCTAAAATAAGATCCTAGCTCAGTGCCTGCATTAAAATATATAGCTACGATGCTGACTAAAATGAAGAAATAATTCGTATATTTATGTCGTCGAGGAAAATGACCATTTTGCGCATATGCAAGTACTGTAGATAGTCCATAGGAAAAACAATTTAGCCTTCGGCCCCAGGTTTATAGGGTTGAATTTGTAGATATTGGACATTTAATTTTGTCGGTAATTGGTGGCTAGTTTTGTCGGTAATCGTTGGCCTCTACACCCCCCCCCCCCCACTGAAAAAGGTCTAGCGACGCCCCTGATCTCACCTATGGCATGGCCTATTGACTCTGCCCTGTCGGTTCCATCACATTGTGTCTTTTCCGGAAGATTGTCACAATCGTTCTTCTTGGTCTCCTTAGTTAGTCTGTTGTAACGAAACCTTGAAAAGAAATACATACAAACAAACAAAATTTGATTTATGACAGAGTTGATTTCGGATTTGAATTTAGAGTATGAAGATGGCATTTGAAGGCCAAGTTAGGCATCGCAGATGTAAAATATCTCCTGGGCTCTCAAGAGGAATTTGTTAGAAGTCTGTAGGATCTGTTATAGTGGAGATATGAAGGAAGAAAGAAATGCCTTAACACGGACAAGAAACTGACAAAAATGGCGTCTGGACGGTCACGAATGAATGATTTCAAAAAAGGAAGGGTAAGGTTGAGATAAGAGTTGGAGTAAGGGGGAGGTAAAACTTAGGATAAGATTTGTGGTAAGGGTTAGGCTAAGAGTTGGTGTAAGGGTGAGGTAAGAGTAAGAAAAAGAGTTGGGATACTAATAGCTGGGGTATGGGTGTGGTAACGATTAGGATAAGAGTTTGGGGTAAGAGTTAGGATAAGAGTTGAGGCAAGGGTGTGGTAACAGTTAAGATAATGGTTGGGTTAGGGTGAGGTCAAAGTTAGGATAAGAAATGGGGTAAGGGTGAAGTACGGGTTAGGGTTAGGCCTATGATCAGATTTAGGGGTAGGCGTTACGAATATGAAAATCGTGAATTTTAATATATTTACAGTGTATATATTCTGCGTTGTTTCGCTGTTGTACAGTGCGTAAAAAAGTGTAGCTATCCTTGGTAGCTTCTAATTAAAAATGTATAACCTGTGTGAACTTAGATTATATTGTATTGTAAACAAAAGCCAATACCCTGTATAATGATACTATTTTCATATTTGTGCTGCCACAGATGATTGAACAGCAGCTTTTCAAAGTGTATTGTCAAAATCCTATTGTACCAAGTTTGGGCTGAAGCAATGAATGTGGGTCAAAAGTCATTATAATGTGTATTATCTCATTCCAAAACAATTCCAAATTGATTCACATTCACTATAAAGCAGTTGATAAAAAGGGGTTAATACACTGTTGCTCATAACGGTGGAATATTTTTTTTTATCCCAATTTATGGAATTATTTTAAAAATAATTTAAAAATACTAGATCTAGATAATAGTATACAGTCTCAGATTTTATTGAATAATAATTTGCCAATATGTGTTTTGCGTGACTGCTAAAGCATGTCTGTTATGCTACTATGTTTATCAACTAGGGGACCTATGCCCTTAAGTCATAAATGACAGTAATGAGGATTAATGCCTCACATAAGGGCACTAATATAGCACATCGACACGGTGTTGATCCTGGGGCCTCACAGTTACGAGGCCATTGCTTTGTCACTGAACCATGACTGTAATCTTCTGTGTGCCCATGCATTGAGCCATAATGCATGGCCGTCCAGAGGATTTTTTAATGTTGGGGACCGGGGTAAAATGCAATAAATTATTGAATATTTATTGCATTTTCTGTTTATTGTTTTAATTTATGGAAACTGCCCCCTACCCTAGCCCCCGCTACGTACAGTCATGGTTCAGTTACAAGTATTTTGTGGTTATCTTGTGGTTTGGAAACCACAAGATAACCACAAGATTAAACAGGCGCGGATCTACGGGGGGGGGGGGGTTTAGGGGGTTTAAACCCCCCTTGGGTGGCCCAAAAACCAAACAAACAAAAAAAAGGGAAAAAAAAGAAAGAAAAAAGAACGCACGCTGGGGAGAAACCCTTTCAAGTGCAAATATTGTGAGAAGATATTCAACTCATCTGGTAACTTAACCAAACACATGATAACTCTGGATATACTGTATAACTGAGTATTTAACTGTTACTTGATTTAAAAAGACGTTATCATGCACTGCTTTTTATGGTCTCCATTGTGTTAATAGATGCCAGGAAAACATCACTTACGGGGTTCAAATAAACACCCAAAAAAAAAAATCGGCTCGCCGCTTCGCGGCTCGTGAACGATGCTCTGCATCGTCATTATTTTGTTCAACCCCCCCCCTTAGCAAAAAGCTAGATCCGCCCCTGAGTCATCCCCCCAGGTGTACGAACCTGTCTACGCCACTGGTTGGCAGAACTGTGTCTGATATGACATCCTCTTTCAAATAATGATTCAATTTAAGTGAGATTGTGCCCTCAAATTTGGGGCTATTTTGTGGCTCCCAAAACTTTAGAGGGTCTTTAATTGACACACACATGAATTTAAGTTGCATTATTTTAAGTTCAATGCATTTTTCCGCATTGTTCTCCCCACCCCCTAATTGTGTTTATCCCTTCTTTACATTCTCTCGAATATGCTCTTCTCAGGTGTTTTATTTTCTGTTCGCCATCGGAAGGTGATGTTGTCATACGCTCGTTTGATGCATGCCTCTAGTATCTCCAGTAGAGCAACGTGTTTCTTAGAATCAATCTCGTGGTTTTCAGCTGTGTAATTCTCAATGAAGAACACACTTCCCTTCTCCATGCCGGCACTGGTGATGTCTCCAAGGATCTCTTCGCGGTTAGTGATATCGTCGGCAAAGGTCACGACCATGATAGGATATCCTCCTGCATAATGGTGAAATTAAGATGATGATGATGATGAAAATATAAACAAATATCTATATATTACAAACAATGAAACAAGCACTGTTAATAAATGTGTTTGCGATACTCATGGTTCTAGGTTTAAACTATGCCCAGAACTGATGGGCCAACAATAAGGTCTTAAACTTACAACAAATTAAATTATATTGTACCAAGAAATTGCAAACAAAATAAAAAAATAAAAGCACACAAATCTATGGAAGTGATTAAAATCATAGATTTTGGGGGTTGAAAAATCGGGGTGATTTAAATCAAGGTCATTTAAATTGCGCCCACCCCGGTTATTAGACTTATTATAATTATCTCCCTTGTTATTATGTTTTTTAATTATTATTATCATTATCACTAAAAACGTCATCATCGTCATCTTTTTCATCATCAAAGGGAAAAGGGTTTCTTTTTCAATTGTATGGAAACCGAACAAAGTGCACATCAATCTTAAATGATATTTGTCGTTTCCAGATAATATCTACACGAGTAAATATCAGTCTATTCATGTTCTGGTGGAAAGTCTCCCCTCTGTAAACCATAAGCAGTGGCGGATCCAGGGAGGAGGAGGTCACGTGAATTTTACCTTTTTTGGGGGGATGCCCCCCCCACCCCTGGCGCTCAAGGGGGGGGGGGGGGGGGGGTGCAAATGTTCAATTTTTTTAGGGCCAAAAAAATAAAATGTGCTGACCGCGAGCAAACAATTTGCTGAAAAGTGTCACGTGATACTCAACAATTCGTTAAAATTTTGTGCACGAACTTGAAATATAACAAATATTTCGTTTGCACGGTAAAACGCGTACAAAAGTAAAGAAGACTGCCCGTCCCCCTTTCCCTTCGCGTACCGATTGTTTGTATCATCTTTTGGGCGGATTTGAAAGAAGCAAGGCATGAGACAACAAATTCCCTATATTCTATATTACAAACATTGCATGCATTGTTTTTCTATATAACATATATTTACCTCCTAATTTAGAATTCACCTCGTGGCATTATATTACAACCTGGGTCTGCGGCCTCGATGCAACATAATATCGCTCGGGAATTCCTGAATTGGTCGGTTAACATATTTTGTTACATAGAACGCTGGAGCATGCAATGTTTGTATAATGTAAAATGCGCTATACACGAAGATTGGTTGTTATCATTATGATTATATGGTTTCCATGATAGAAAAATTGTTATATTATTTTGATGTTACTCACCAAGCTGTTTCCTGAGTTCAGGAACAAGTCTCTCTAGAAATATTTTGCAGTGTTGTATTCCCATTATAGCGCTATGTAATAGATACACATACACAAATCAGTCAATCATTCAAACAAACAAAATCCAGAGAGATAGAATAAAATATGTTTTTATCGTTCTCCTCGTTCTCCTCCTATTACTACTACTAGATTACGGCAGCGACTACAATTACATCATAACCTTTGTTATTTTCAATATCATTTAACTTTACTATCCGTCATTTCAGCAAATATGGAGAATCATATACAGCGCCTATATTTATGTCGAGAGTGGTCCATGTCTTAATAAAATGAACTTTTAACATCATAGAAGGAAAATGGTGATAATGTATACATATACCTGATACCTGGCCTATGGAATGCAACACAGTAAGCTCGTTCAAGTGGTTTACTTATCCTTTTACATAATATAAAACAGTTTTCTTCGTTTAAAGATGAAGTTGAGTTCTGGTCATGCGATTGCATTGTGAAAGAAACGGTGTGGAATCGACCAGAAAAGGTTGATCATCTAGCATTTAAGAATGTGTGTGTATTGCAAGGTTCTGGATTCATCAAAATGATAAGAAATTTGGCCAAGTCTTGGTAGAGTTACAAACACTGTACACAGAAAGATGTATATGGGACTGCACGAACACGTGGCGTAAAAATCCTACCCTGGTTTTTTACGATGTTACATGACAATTGCAAAAGATCCCCACTCTTGGACTGGGGAAGGAGAAATCCATTTTACGTCATATTACTCCAGGAAATGCCTGAAAATGCGTCTAATAAGGTTCTAAGATTGCAATTACTTCCTACTCTAGGAGGGCGTGGAACCCCCTCCCAGACCCAACCCCGCTTGGTCGCTCCGCTCCCTCGCGGCTAAAGCCTCGTTTTGTCGCATCATCGTTTAACATATATTTCACCCCATGCCATTTTTTGCCCCTCGGTAAGAAATTCCTGGATCCGCCACTGATACCCATACCCCTTGAGCTTCGGGGACTCAGCCCCATGACCCCCGCCGGGGCTTTGCCCCTAGACCCCACTTTGAAAAACGTTCAGCGGGACCTGCATGTAAAAGTAGGGTGATGCGGATTTTTTGTCAGCCCCCCAAAGTTTTTTGCTCATTACGCCACTGCTTGTATCACACGAAAACAAAGCCATACAATAGTATTATTATTTAATAATAATAATATTGTTGTCAGAAGGGACACCAGTTTCGCATATTGGGTACAGTGTCCGGGTACCAGCGAAAGTGTTGTTGATTTTCGATAATCAAGCAATATTTTCTCGGCAGTTGAAGTTCACGGATGACAGAGCATTACGTAAACAATATTGATCAGTCATCCGGGTACTGCGCTGAAGATATTAACTACATTGATTTTGTTGTACCACTTGGAAGCCTTATATAGATAATAATATTGTGTATAGAAATTTAAAAAAAATGAATAGATCTAATCAATCTAAATTAGTCGGTCAAAAGTAAAAGAGATAACTGTTTCCACATTGCTTTAAAGCGTTTATTTCACAATGTTATCTCTTGACCAAAGCTCAACTTTAAAATGTTGAATATTGAAAGCGGTTTGTAATATCGTTACCTGTATCTCAGGATGATAATGGGACAGTCAATCTTCTCGCCGGTAGCGTGGGAACGGGGGTTGATTCCTCGTTTACCAGCTATAGATATGGGTCATTTTGAGAGAAAAAAAGAATAGAAACAAAAGTTTAAGAAAGAAGGAAAAGAGAGATTGAAGAAGGAAAAAAAAACTGTTGCCTTGTTTACACATGACACGATACACCACATAAAAGCAAAGCAAAACAAAACACACACACAAATTGATAAAAATGCACATAATAAAAAAAAACTAAAGAGATGAATAAAGATAGAAACATTCACACCCTTAACAAAATAATGCATGTAAACGCAACGAATTTCCCTTTGGACCAATAAATTTGAATTTAATTGAATTCGATAAGGAGGCATGGGTTTATGTTGGAAAATAAAATGGTAACAATGATGCATGCAAATAATTGCATAAATGCCCTAGTAATAATCTAACAATTGCGATGCACCATGTGGGCATTCGCGTGTGTGTGTGGGTGTGTATGTGTGTATAGTCACCTTATCCATGTCATCTGTGTGCAGTAATATTCCCTGTAAATGAGCATTTTCTTATCAATTGATGGTTCTGAAACATCGCAAACCTCTTTGAATAATAATTAGATACATGTATATAGGTTTAAAAAATACAAATATTTCTTTTGCGGTGGTTTACAGCGGCCTATGTAAACGAGCCTTCATAGAAAATAAGTTAAATCCTCACTGATCTCAGCTATCACATCTGGAATTCTATACACGGAGAAATCGACTAGTCCTCGTGTATCGGATGTAGTCACGTAATCACCCATTTTGGCAGGGTCTCGAAATATAGTCTCGCCTCCACCGAACGACGACCCACCTTTTTCAACGTAGACTTTTTCCCAGTCACCTAAACATTAAAATGACAGATGTATGCTTGAAACTAGGTCCCAAAATGTCAACTATTTCTTGTCATATTTTAGATAATAGAGCATTTGAAGAAGAATCCTATTCACATGTTTTTGAGGACCTATCTTCCGTCTATGATATTCTTCCAAAGGAACATAAAACCAAAAGGTATCAAAATCTTTTATTCACCTGTGCCCAAAACTAAATCTTCACTATTACTCTTTATAAAATGATCCCTCAGTCCCACGTGCCATTTATTACGTGGTAGTTAAACTAAGGGATTCGAGAACATTCGAATGTTTTCATTTTAAAATAAATATCTTACATGCGTTGTCATGTATCTAATCAAGACCGGAAAAGGGAAATTTCGAATAGCTTCTCTGTTCCAAAAAGCAAACAGTTTTTCATGTTTGATATATTTCTTTGTTTTGCTGATCTGCACGGAAGGTGCCAATCGTCACTTAGACGAACCAAAAATGTAATTAATTAATAATTCAGTTCCCTGTACCTTTGAATGCAAAGTGAAGGGAGTTGAGAAAGCTACTCTTGCCGGAATCCTGGACACCGAAGACACCTATCCGAACCTTGGAAGGTGTTTTGAATCCTTCACCTGCATCTTTGGGAGTCCATTGATTAGGTCTGTAACCTCGAATCTTCTCACGGAGCCGTCGAATTTCAGCTAATGTTTTGATGATTCAGAAAGTTGACATGGATGTCAAAGTTTGGAGAAGAAATTGAGCGCCATGTAATAGGAGCGATAAAAATAAATTATCCAATCATATCACTTTGAGCTCCCTCTTTCTTTTATTTGCCCCAATCTCAATCTCTTTCTCTTTTTCTTACCTATTCTACATATATAGCCATTAATATATCATGTAAGTATCAGATTATGATTAATCATAGTAATGAATTTAAACAGAATACGAACTCTAAAAAGTTCACTTAAAATCCTCTTAAACCTCAAATGTCGCGAGCACGAAACTACACGTTGCTTGTTATGTGTTGAAAGGAAATAATACGAATCAATTTGTTCGTCGAGCAATATATTTGAGGCTGTGTGTTTTTCTTCTTCTGCAATCAAGTAATCTAACGAAAGTAGTGTAATGTCTAAACATGTTAGCTAACGGGTTTTTTAAATTAATCAAAATATACAACTGAAGTCTATTATTTCTGTATGAACAACTGAAACGATACTATAATACAGAATACTTGTCACTATAACAAATTTTACCATATGCCCAACATTACTAGGCGATTCCACATCACTGGTTCGTTGTATGTTTTCTATTTTATGATCATCACGTTTGTTGTTGTTTTCTGGGTGTGAATGCTATTTTCTGAGTTTTACTGCTCTGAGTTCTCACACGGGCTTTCCGAAAAACAGCCGTTTTTGCTCACATAGTGATCGTATTTTAATAAATGTATGAAGTTAGATGACTATTCAGGCAGTAGAATTGAACGTTTTTGTAAATGCTTTCTTTTGTTATATTCAATATATACAGTGTGTAATTGCAGAGAATGGGCATGACAGATTTGATACTAACCTGAATCTGATTCATAAGTGGCCGACCTATAAAAGATGTATAATCAACAAATAAATATAAGTAACATATTTCAATGACATGACAAAATACAACAATACTGGGCAAACAAATATATAACGCAGTGCCTGGAATATAATATTACAGAGAACTGAAACAAACCGTTAAAAAAAAAAAAAGAAGACATTTTAAACCTACTTCATCCGGGGTTACCTCGCGAAATTCAGAAGGCTCTGCTGCAGGAGTCCTCTCTGTGCCAGTGCTCACCCCACGAACCAACAATGCTGCTGGTAAAGTAATGGATTATGCCGTGCCGTAGATCGGTTTCACGACGACCACATGTCGGGCGTACGGTGGCATTGCGGCTCCCTTGCGTCTGCCTTGGTATTTGTCAAAAACCCACGGCCGCCGCAGGGACGCCGTAAGGCGACCGTGTGTCATCACTTCAAAGGCCGTACGGCAGCCGCAGGTTTTTTCCACAAATTCAAAATACACCGTGCGGCTACCCTAACATATGTGACTGCTATGCTGCGGCGGCCCTATGATTGCTATTGGCCGTAGATATTTTAGACCACACGGCCGCGGCGGCAAATGTTACCTAGGCATAAGCTTTCCCTTATTCTTATTTACGAAATTTCTGTTATGACAGTACCCTTTCAGGACCAAAGATTGCTTTAAAGGTATTTTAGACCCCAAAATGTGTTAAATTTAAATTAAATACGACCGTTCCAATTCAATATCACTTTTTTTAAAAATCCGGTCACAGTTAATTTAATAATTTAAAATGTATAACAACACACGGACCGGCTGGCTGTGTGTTTATAACCAACAGGAAAAAGCCAACAAAAAGCCAACATTGGCATCGGCTGGAATAAAACGTATAAAGTGCTATCTCGTTTTTTTTCAACGGCTAGTTCAAAATAATCGAATATTTTTTGGGCCCCAAAAATATAAGAAACGGTTATATTTATGGATATTAAAGCCGTCTCTGAACCGATTTTGATCAAAGATGATTTTGTAATTTAAATGGTATGCTCTTTCAAATTTGACACTCAGCTTGTCATTATCTAACAAAGAATTATTTTGTGTAACGCTCTCTATACCAAAACTCAACTATCCCGTTAAAGGTACTATGTCCCATTTGCAGCCAACATTAACTTCTGTAGAACATTGTAGGAATTATGAATATGTCACATATTAATGTCCTAACTGTGAAATTTAATCGTTATCCTTGCCATTGTATTCGAATTATGTAAGGAAACCCGTTTAGTTTCTAGACTTCACTGTCAGACACTATTGAGTGACTGATTGAATTTTTTTTCTTTGGTAATAACACACATGAAATGAGCTGTAAAGGGTACACATGAGCCTTTGTCTACAACTCTAGATCAATAACCCACTTCTTGCAATGGCCAAAAATAAACTGATTGAATCTTTGCGCAGCACAAAACGTACGACCATCCGGTACAATTGTGAGTGTGGACAGACAGGCGGCCCAGAAGACCACCTCGCGATGTGGTCTTCTGGACCGTTTCGCTTCCTAGATCGCCCAGACCAATCTAGCATGCAGTGTGGACATAAATCGTGCCAGGAAGCGATCTTCGACCAGAGGTGAGTGTGTTTTGGCGGGAAAGTAATGAAAGATAAAAAGGAACGACAGAAAGTGAATGAATGATAAAAACAACGGATAACATAAGAGAAGGTGACAGAACGAAGAAACAAACATTAAAATAAGGAAAGGCAGAAAGAGAAAGTGATAGCATAATAAAAACATTGAATAACATAAGAGAAGGTGATAGAAGGAAAAACAAAGACAAAAATAAGAGATGATAGGAAAAAAAATACACAAGGAAAGACAGATAGAGAAAATGATAAAGAATAGATAATGGAAAGATAGAAGAGAAGATGGAAGATGGAAAAAAACAAAAGATAACGTAAGATAATAGAAAGAGAAAATGATGGAAGGAAAACAAAGAATAACATGACGAAAGATAGAAAGCAATAAAAGGATAGAATAATAAACGAAGAATAACATAAGAAGTGAAAGAAGGAAACACAAAGACAAACATGAAAAAAGACAGAAAGAGAAACTGGTGAATAATCGAAAATTCAAAGATATAAAAGAAAACGAAAGAAGGAAAAACAAAGAATAACATGAGAAAAACAGGGGGAACAAATGCAGATTGTAACAAAAAAATAAAAAAAATAAAGCAGAATATGAGGCACTCTATTCGGTTTTATTAAAATTCGTTCGTTCGTTCGCGCTATACCATAGCAACAAGAGCGGTCAAGGGCGCAAGTGTGACTTAAACGAAGCGTACCTCTGGAGCGATCCAGTGGATCCTTCTAGCCTGGATCGGTCTAGGACGTGAGTAAGAACGGCCGGGTCTTTCTCGCATTGGCTTTCCTCAGGTGTTTCATTTTCTGTGCGCCATCGGAAGGTGATGTTGTCATCCGCTCGTTTGATGCATGCCTCAAGTATCTTCAGCAGAGCATTGTGTTTCTTAGAATCCATCTCGTGGTTTCCGTCTGTGTAGTTCTCAATGAAGAACACACTGCGCTTCTCTATACCGGCCCTGATGATGTCTCCAAGGATCTCTTCGCGGTTAGAGATACTGTTGGCGAAAGTCACGACCATGATAGGATATCCACCTGTATAACGATGAAGATGATGATAATAATCATAATGATGATAATAAAAGACTATATTCTTATCAAAAATAAAATACTCGCACTGATAATAAGAACAAAACGAAATAACAATAATTAAATTAATCAATAATAGCAATAGTAATATCCATAATGATAACAATAATAATCATTCAATACGTATTATTCAATTTCATTGTTGTTATAGGATTTCCCGGCGAAATTCGCGAGTTTGTCATTCGAATTCATTTACTTTGCATTTACGTTAGTGCAGATCGGATTTGCCATGCCAATTATCATTCGATCTTCCCGTTTTTGGATTTTAATTTAGGATTTGAGTCGAAGGGTGTCATAGATCTGGCATTTGAATTAGAGATTGCTCAACTAGCATTTAAATTAATCGTTACTTGTCGAGGCGTCATTTTTATCATTTAAATTAATATTTGTCATTCGTATTCGAAATATGTTTATTCAAGTTAGGGGAAATGCAACACACGTTTACAGTTTTTAAATAATTCAATTGACATGCATGATTTGCTATTGGGGTCTATTCTGTTAATCCATTTATTCATTTTCAGGACAATACATATGGGTGTAGTTAGACATTAAGTAAAAAGGGGCAAAATCAAGGGATATGGCATTTCTGCACAGACATGTTCATATAGCCTACCCGGGAAAGGTGGGCTACCCTCCATCGCCCTTTTTTTATTTTTTTTATTTTTTTAATTTTTTACTACAGACTTAGAATTCTACAAAAGTAATTCGCATCGTCTCTTAGAACCCAGCGCACCCTCTCTTTTCTAAAAGACAAGACAAGCAACTTCCTTACATGAAAATCTACAAACATATTAAGACCATCAAGTCCGTAGATGTAAGTCTTTTTTTTAAACGATCAAACTTAAAGGTTGATGAATATCAGGTAAATCTAATAAGTATACGTGTATAAATGCACGAACATAAAATATAATGAAATACACATGCAACAAAAACAATCTTGAAAGAAAAAGAATGAGCTATAAAAGATATAAACGAGAAATGTAAACTGTTAGTCATAAGGTGGAATAATTATTTTTAACCCAATTTTAATGGAATGATTTAGACAATGATTTATTCCTAATAGATCTAAATAATAGTATACATTTTCGGATTGTATTGAATAATAATTTGCGAGTGTTTGTTTTGCGTGACTGCTAAAGCATGTGTGTGCTACTATGCTAATCAACTAGAGGCCTACGTCCTTAACTCATAACTGACAGTAATGAGGAGTAATGCCTCACGATTGAAGCCTCACGTTAATATAGCTGATCGACACGGTCTATATTCTAGGGCCTCGCAGTAACGAGGCCATTGCTTAGCCACTGAATCATGACTGTACGTAGCAGGGGCTAGGGTACGTCACCGCCCCCACAAGTACACAAAACAAATAAAGAAAATGCAATAAATTATCAATAATCCCCCCCCCCCCGTTACCCATCAGGAAAAAATCCTCTGTAGGGCCATGCATTATGGCTTTAAGGCATGCCCACATACAAGATTTTTTATGTAACGGGTCGGAGCAAAATGCAATGATTTATTGATAATTTATTACATTTTCTTTGTTTTTAATATTTGTGGGGGCGGCGACGTACCGTACCCCCGCTGCGTACAGTCATGATTCAGTGGCTAAGCAATGGCCTCGTTACTGTGAGCCCCCAGGATAAAAAAAAAACGTGTCGATGTGCTATATTAGTGCCCTTTTATGAGGCATTAATCCTCATTACTGTTAGTTATGACTTAAGGACGTGGGTCCCCTAGTTGATTAGCATAATAGCACACACATGCTTTAGCATTCACGCAAAACAAACGCTCACAAATTATTATTTAAAACAAATCTGAGAATGTATACTATTATCTAGATCTACCTTGGAATCACCCGAACCCTTTCATACAAACAGCATGTTCGAAAGGTGAAGGGTATTTAAAAGTTGGGACAAGGAACAACCTCCTACGGACGGCTAAAAGGAAACTTGAGATGCGGGGACAACGTGTGTTTATTTCTAACGATGTGCACAAAAGTACACGCGCTCATCATCAAGAGCTAATTAAATAGTGACTTGTAGAGTAATATTTTGCAAGAGAATTATGATGCCTAAGCCTCGTAAAAAAAAATATAAAAAAGTTCTTTGTAGACTGTTCAACCCTTGCTATCAGCAAGGAGAACACCGCTCTTCAATGAGAAGACGAGTGATTACTCTTCTCCCCCAAAAGATAAAAAAATACCTTGAGTTAAAAAAATTGGCGACCCATATCACTCCTAAACACGGACTACAACATTTTGGCAAGAGTTCTAGCCAACATAGTGAAACGGGTTCTTCCATTAATTATAGATGGACACCAAACTGTTTTTATTTTAAATCGATATATTGGTGAAAATATGCACCTTTTCATTGATATGGTACATCATTGTAGGCAAAGCCACTTCTGACAACTTTAGACTCCATACTACGATAATTTCAGTTTAAATTCTTCCATCGAAGGATTTCTACAAATGAATAGTTGCACCGTATTGGTATATAAAGTTCACCAATATGCAATTTTTTGTCAAACAGATATGCAAACGTTAATTCATTTGTTCTATACGTGTCCTGTTGTAAAAACATTCTGGAAATATATCATTCATTGGCAATAATGAACACTTTTCTCATGTATGGTAAACGCTCTATTTTCGAAATAAATGCAAAGAAAATAACTTAAGATTTATACAGTTAAAGTTGGAAATTATTTTTTTAGAACAAAATGGAAAGGGTTATTTCCACAGGACAAGTAAAAATGCTGAAACAAACGTTGAAATGACAAAGCATAACAAATCTGTAATATTGTTATCAATGTTATCTTCGCTGTATTCTGTACGCTATATTTCAGTTCATAATGTACTACTCATTAAACTATATTTGTGTTATATTGATGCAATTGTTCTTCACAAACTGCCTTTTTATGTACACTGATTTGAAGCAATATACTTGTAATTATAAACAAAAATGAAAGAAGAGTGGTTTTATACTTGTATTATACAACAGTATTATCAGCCAAATTATCATTCCAAACTGAATTTGCTAACTATGATAATTTAAAAAAGGGGTTTTTCTCAGAACTTGGATTTATGGATGTAGTACCTTTTGGAACCGAGCTCTTTATATATTTTAAATTGTGCCAACGGGAAAAGGCATGAATGTACTATGGTCGTTCTATGTAACATATATTTACCTCCTAACTCAGAATTCCCCTTAGTGGCATTATATTACGACCTTGGCATGCGGCATCATTGAAATATAATATCGCTTGGGAATTCCTGCATTTGTATGTTCACATATTTTGTTACATTACACGCTGAAGCATGCAATATTTGTATAATGTCAAATGCACTATACACAAAAATTGGTTGTGATTATCATCATTATACTGTTTCCATAATAAAAACATTCTTATATTAGATTTCACTTACCAAGCTGTTTCCTGACTTCAGGAACAAGTAACTGTAGAAATCTTTTGCAGTGTTGTATTCCCATTATAGCGCTATGCAATAGATACAAACAGTCACTCAGTCACTCAAACAAACAAATCGTGAGAAATAAAAATGAAATATGTTATTATCGTCCTCCTCCTTGTCCTCCTCCTATTACGGCGGCGACTACGATAATTTCATAACATTTATTTTCTTTAATGTAATTTTCAACATAATATTATTGTACTCTCAGTCATGTAATCAAATAGGAGAGTTATACAGGTCATATGTCATTCTCGTCCAGGTTTACGCTCGTCAGGACTACTTATTAGGGACTTTTAGAATCGCACGAAGACAATGGGGATTAGTACGGTCGACGTCCTTTTAATGCACTGCCTTGAATGGACGTCACACGTATGAGTCCACGCAAATCTAAAAGTCCCTATTCTCCAAGTTCCACGTACACGACCCCCGGGTGTATGGTGGCCGTGCCTCCTTTTCATCAGCTGATCCACGCTTCTGGAATTCCCTCCCTCTATTCTTCGCAAAACCGACAAACTAGAAAGCTTTAAGTAAGGCCTCAAAACCCATCCTTTCAGGCAAATATGTAGTCCATGACTATTGGAGGAGCAGGCGCCTTTGAATTAAGCGGATAAACGGGGGAGGGGAGCATTTTACACTGAACCCCCTCCCCCCCCCCCCGACCCCCCGACTGGCTAACCTAATGAATCCATGAACTTAATTCAGCGCACAGTCATAAAACATGCCACCGTGACGTTTTGAATACGCGGTTCATGATCATTGAAGCATAATTAGGGGTTGCTGATTTAATTTTTATTTGCCGGGGAGATGGGTGTATTGGAATTCATTACATACCTTTGTATTTTGTAGGGGCTACTATCCAAGATCTTTAATATCGTATTGATCAGTAATACACTGTCGCTCATAAAGTTGGAAATTTTTTGTTTTACCCCAATTCATGGAATTATTTTAAAAATTATTTAAAAATAATAGATCTAGATAATAGTATACATTCTCAGATTTTATGGAATAATAATTTGCCAATGTGTGTTTGGCGCGACTGCTAAAGCATGTGTATGCTACTAGGCTTAACAACTAGGGGACCTACGCCCTTAAGTCATAAATGCCAGTAATGAGGATTAATGCCCCACAAAAGGGCACTTATATAGCACATCGACACGGTTTTGATCCTGGGGCCTCACAGTTACGAGGCCATTGCTTTGTCACTGATCCATGAATGTACGCAGCGAGGGCTAGGGTAGGGGGCAGTTTCCATAAATAAAAAAAAAACAAAGAAAATGCGATACATTTTCAATAATTTATGGCATTTACCCCGGTCCCCAAAATAAAACAAATCCTCTGTACGGCCATGCATTATGGCTCAAAGCATGGGCTAACAGAGGATTTTTAAATGTTGGGAACCGGGGTAAAATGCAATAAATTATTGAAAATGTATCGCATTTTCTTTTTTCTTTTTTATTTATGGAAACTGCCCCCTACCATAGCCCCCGCTGCGTATAGTCATGGTTCAGTGACAAAGCAATGGCCTCGTAACTGTGAGGCCCCAGGTTTATAACCGTGTCGATGTGCTATATTAGCGCCCTTTTATGGGGCATTAATCCTCATTACTGTCATTTATGACTTAAGGGCGTCGGTCCCCTGGTTGTTAAGCATAGTAGCATACACATGCTTTAGCATTCACGCAAATCACACATTGTCAAATTATTATTCAATAAAATCTGAGAATGTATTCTATTATCTAGATCTATTATTTGTTAAATTATGTTTAAAACAATTCCATAAATTGGGCTTAAACAAACATATTCCAACTATATGAGCGACAGTGTATTATAAACTGAAATTTAAAAAATGTATAGATGTAAATTAGTTGGAAGTCAAGCGTAGAAAGAGTTAACTTTTCCCAAATGCTCTCAAAAAAATTCTATAACAAATTTAATCGCTTGACCAAAACTATGTTTTAAAAGATGGATTATTCAGAAGAAAAAAAAAATATTAATAGTTACCTGTATTTCAGGATAAAGATGGGACAGTCAATTTTCTCGCCGGAAGTTACAGAATTGGTGGTGATTCCTCGCTTACCAGCTGTAGATATGGGTCATTTTGAGAGAGAACAACAGAAGAGAAACAGGAGTTTAAGAAAAAGAAGAAACACTTTGCCTCGTTACACGTGCCACGATAAACCGCATAAAAGCAAAGCAAAACAAAACACACAATAATAAGATACAAAATTAAATTAATATTAGAAAGAATGAAAACATTCACACCCTGACAGCTGCATAAAATGGCATGGGTGTATGTGAGAAAAATATAATTGTAACAATACTGAATGAAAAGAGTTGCTCTTTAAATGATGTCTTAGCAATAATCTTAAAATGTGTATGCATCATTTGTGTTGGTACTGTTCGCGTGTAGTAACATCATCCCGATATCTGTGCGCAGTGATTTATACTGTAAATTAACGTTTCCCTATCAATGTCATGGTTTGGAAACCTCACAACTAACAATTACTGTTAAATACTGCAAAGCTAGCCTCTTCGAATAATAATTATATACATGTAGTTCCTTTCCCTAAGGCAATCTTATGACTGAATATAATGAGGGAAAAAAATATACACTGGCAAAATGTTACTTCTTAAAGGATTGTTCAGATATGGCGTGGCAAAATTGTGGAGTGTTTTTTTATTTTTATTCCAAGGCCATTATGATGATGTCACGATACACTTAATGGCTTTTAGGTGCTTTTATTGTGCATTTTTTGGCATAGAATCAGCGTTTTCAAACGTCTTAACATTTCAGGCACATTTTTAAGGTGATAAACCCAAAGCTTTTTTTCAAACGTCTTTAGATACGGGCATATTGCGTTTTGAATGTGACATACAGCCAGAATCACGTTTCTGAGAGATTGCTTTGAACCCCACATACAAATCTGACCTTCCAAGGTTAATCTACTTCCCGGGTCAAACGGCGCAAGCAGATGTGCAGAGACAAGGCCTTTATTTCAAATCGTGAAGAGTCGATAAACGCGACATCCCGCAAAACACGTTCGTATAGTGGGGTTCGATATGTACATATAGAAATGCTAATTCTGAGTGGCAAGACACGAAAAACGCACCCTTTACACTAAGCATTCATGTATGCACAGAGCTAGAAAGAACCTTCACGTAAAAAAAAAAATGTTCAATACTCACTGATCTCGGCTATCACCTCTGGAACCCTGGAATCGGACAAGTCGACTTTTCCACGTGTATCAAATGTAGTCACGTTATCACTTAGTTTGGCAGGGTCTCGGAATAAAGTCTCGCCTCCAAACGACCCCTCATCTTTCTCAACATAGACTTGTTCCCAGCCACCTAAACATTGAAATGACAAGTGCATGCATACATTTAGGTCCCAACATTTCAGGTATTTCTTGTCATATTATAAATATGGGAGCATTTTAAGAAAAAGTATATTCACATGTCTGTGGAGACTTCTGTTCGTCCACAATAACCTGAACACCACCCACCCCCTACATAAAGGTATCACAGTCTTTTATTCACCTATATCCTTAACGTAATCTTTGCGTTAACTTTTTAACATGCTATCCAAATTATATCTCTGTCTCACGTGGCTAGTAAACATTCATGACATTATGCAAATTAGAGCGCGGTCATCTTTTCGTCGCGCGAAAAATATAAGTGGGTCAGATCAAAATGTGTCAGTAGGTCAGAAAGCAGTGGTACATTAAATGAAAACACCCTATTTAAACTAAGGGATTCGAGAACTTGCAAATGTTTTCATTGTAAAATAATATGTTAAAAGCGTTGTCATGTAGCTTATCAAGACCGAAAATGGGAAACTTTGAGTAGCTTCTCCGTTCCACAAAGCTATACATTTTTTCTGTTTGATATATTTCTTTGTTTTGCCGATCTGCACGGACTGTGCCAATCATCACTTAGAGTATTAGACAAACAAAACAGTTAATCAACTAACACTTCAGTTTCCTGTACCTTTGAATGCAAAGTGAAGAGAGTTGAGAAAGCTACTTTTGCCGGAACCCTGGACACCGAAGACACCTAGTCTAACCTTTGAAGGTGTTTTGAATCCTTCACCTGCATCTTTGGCAGTCCATTGACCAGGTCTGTAGTCTCGAATCTTCTCACGGAGCCGTCGAATTTCAGCTGATGTTTTGATGATTGAAAGTTGACATGGATTTTGAAAATGAGCGCCATGTAATAAGAGCAATGAAAATATTATTCAATCATATCACTTTGAGCTCCCGCTTTCATTCCCTTTACTCCCTTACTCTTTCTTTCTCTAGCTCTCTTTCTTTCTACATTGGTATTTCTTGATATGTATATATATAATTTAATGTATCGTTTAATCATCAGAGTATGATTAATCATAGAAATAAACATTAACAGAATACGAGCTTTAGAAAGTTCACTTAAAATCCTCTTAAACCTCACACGTCTCGAGCACGAACCTAAATTGTACTTGTTGAAAGCAAATTTAATGAATCACTTTGTTCGTCTAACAATATCATATTTGATAGTGTTATTTTCTTTTTCTGCAATCAAGTAACTTAACGAAAGTCATGAAATGCCAAAACATGTTAGTTTATTTATTTTGTTCTATCAATTTCTGGTTCTGCATAAACAACTTAAACAGTACTAAAGTATAGAATATTTGTACCTGAGCCAATTTACCATAATATGCCAAAACTTACCAAGCAATTCCACATCACATGTTTGTTGTATTTTTCTATTTTATGTTCATCACGTTTAAACAAAAATGTTAATGCTATTTTCCGAATTTTACTGGTTTGAGTGCTCACATGGACTTTCCCCCCAAAACACATCAGTTTATGCTGATAGAGTTACCGTGTTTTAATAAACAAATAAAATAAAATTACTATTCAGGCAGCATAGGTTAAATGTTGTTGTACATGCTTTCCGTTCTTATATTGAGTATACCATTATACAGTGTATAATTGCAAGAATGGGCATGAAAGATATACTAACCTGTCCCTGAACTATTTATGTACCACGCGACTCCAAAGGGAGACAGTAGCACGGCAAGCATGACTGTTCCTGTAAACACTGTTTCATACTCTGAAAAATACCAAAATATAATAAGGAGGGATTTATTCGTATATGCCAAACTTTGAAGGAGGACGAGAAAGAGGTGAAGACGAAACTCAACAAGTAAGCCCTGCATTAGACAGGCAGAAAACGTTTGAGGAGCAAGTTTATACTTGTTTCTTTCATTTTGACCAAATGGTTGATCCATGGGAGGGCATATTCCCCCATTAAAGCTAAATCATATTAAATAAGGAGGGGCAATGTCTTGTACCCTCTAATTGCGCAATCGCCCCTCCCCATTTGTAGGTAATATAGCCGAAGTGGTAAGAGCCTCTTATTTAGTTATTTGTTCGTTTGCTTGTCACAGGACATTGAAGGACATAACAATCACATTAATAATATGATGATGTATATATCTATAGAATACGGTGCCTTTATTACACACTTCATTTTTGATGGCAAAGCTTGGCAACGGGAATATAAACATAAATTTGAGCCTATATTCTTTTTTATTTATTAGCCTGAATTATTTTGCTATCAAATGGCTCTTGAGGCCATGAGTCAAATTGAATTAAGACTTACAAAATGTTGGTGTAGACGTAAATACAAACCTAAAAACGCACACACACTCAACAAACATGAAAAACGTATGGTGATTATGATTAAGCTACTACTACTGCTACTAATACTACTACTACTAATACTACTACTACTACTAATACTATTTCCACCACCAGGCTCAAATATTTTTTTTGTCCACGGGGGCTCTTCCAAAAAAAAAGAGCCCCCGTAAGCCTTCTCACGGGGACTCTTTTAGTACTGACGGGGGCTCTTTTTTTAATACAAATTTCCATTGAATTGGTATCCATGATACTCCTAAATTCTTTGCTATTTCATCATTATCATTAATAGTCGGCATTATTTTCCTCTTACAACTTTACAAGTTATAACATGCAGCTAATGGTCAGATCTCCTCCCTCTGTACGAAATTTCTGGTCCAAGCCCGTATACATTCGCCTCCTTGCCAACACGTTTCCTTTTAATACTAATTTTAGCTTTAGTTTGATTTACTGGTCGAGGTTCATTATTAATAATTTTGCTGGTCTTTTGGAATCACCAGATTTCAGAGGATTCATGATTTGCTGCAGTGCACTGCGAGCTTCCGTTGTTTGTATCCGTAATATCCATATATAGACGTTGAGATGGGAGATATAGCGCAATCTTGCGGCAAAAAAAGCGTTTATTTCTTTACAATATGGCAGCCTCTAGACCCCGCCCCCCCCCCCCCCCCACTCAGGGGTCGGAATGACCGCATGCGTGTTGCCAAAATGTCCGGTAAAGGGGTACTTTTCGTGCGACAAAGTCCGGCCCGAGAATTGTAAAAAAAGGGGTGTATTTGACTTTTCACCCGGAGATTTCTTTAAAAAGGGGATGTTTTTTCTTTTTTTCTCTCATCTCTTTGGACTCCTGAGAAATTATTCTGAATTTAGGGGGGTACATTGAGCATTTTTCCTGATTTAGGGGGGTCTCCAAGGCAGGAAAAGCCCGCAAAAAGCCCGCGAAAGGGGGTTCGGAAATGTTGGCAGTCCTCAGATAGGGGGTGCTTTCAAAAAGAGGGAACGAGCATATGCGTACCCTAAATAACACTGAGTGGGGGGGGGGGGGGGGGGCGGGCTCTAGACACCGAAAAATTCGAGCGAGAAATCCTGCACGCTATTAAAATATAACTTCCATAGTTCCATTTCATTGAAAGTTGAAACTCAATATTGTGTGAAAGTTATAACAAAAAGATAATTTTTATTTTATAATTCCACGGGGGCGATTTTTAATTTTGCAATCGCCCCCGTAAGCACTCTGACGGAAGCGATTGTGTAGCTCACGGGGGTGAATCGCCCACCGCCCCCGTGTATATTGAGCCCATCACCAACACAACTACTACTAATAAAATAAATTATAACAACAACAAAACAAGACAACACAAAAGTAAAGAAGAAGTAGAACGAGAAGGAGAAGAAAAAGTAGAAGTAAAAGGATATTTGTGATTTAAATCGCGATTTATTTTTATTTTCTTTTTATATAATATCGAATAGTTTTCCAGTTTTCGATCGGTAAATTGATGGAGGGCGTAGTGCATTACATAATACCTTTTGGTGGTAATAGTGAAGATCATTTCTAGTTACTTCTAGTAAATACCCGAATACGTTGTAATAGTTAAAAGAGGAATTAAACAAAGTGAAGATGACTGGAGACCACTATTTTTTTGTTGTTGAAAGTATTTTATTCTACATTCAATAAAACAAATTTAAAATAATAGAGAAAAAAACTTTGTTACATTACAAATTTCATTAATTTTGAGAACATAATAATTACAAACAATGTATTTTATAGCAACAACAACAAAAATATTACAAGTCATAACATTGAATGAAGAAATGTCCCCCCCGTGCACCCTACTCAAACGAATACCAAGCTTTATAAACAAACCTATTCGAAAACTGCTACATGACAGCGGCAATATACATACCAATTTTCCTGCTTTGCAGGTGAAGCGCTAAAGATGTTTGTAAACGTGCTAACTTGTTTTTTTCTAATTTGTCTTGTGCAATCTGGTTTCCAATTTGGTTGGTGGTATATTCCTTTTCCTGCTTTAGAAACGGTGAATATTTTACTAATACTATTTCGTGATTCACTAACTGTCCTTTTCCTTTCATCCATCGGGTAAATCCATTCCAAATTGTATCTATTCCCAGTTTAATCTTAGCAAATGAACAAAAAATACCACATTAAATGACGATGCAGTCCTTTTTCTTAAATGTGTTGATTCTGCAAACATTTTTACTTCAAGAAGTGAAAAGATTTGGACACTTTGCTGGGCTGACATTACATTATATGAAAACAAGAGCAATACCAAGGTCCACTCATTCAGAATTCATGAAAGAGTTAAAATGGAATGATGATCCAGTGAACTTCCTGGGCATCTACCTTTCTAAGGATACAAAGAAATTGGTTCGAGTAAACTGGGCTATGAAACTTGAAAAAGTAAATTCAATCATTAATTTTAGAAAAAATTGAAATCATATGGCTCCGTTTAGTCTCATTTCACAACGCCCCCTATCGTCAGAGCATGGTCAGATTCAGCAGCCTAACATGTTAGCCTATGGACGTTTTTTTAAAAAATCGTTAAAAATTCATTTTTTGTTTAAACGAAAAGCACATCCACCCCGACGTACTTTATCACTAGCTCTTCCATTGGAGCCCTCATGTCTCATTGACTTTTGAAAGTTCACCCACCGTAATTTTTCAAAATAGGTTGCAAGCTCGTCATTGCCTACAATACACATGTGAAACAAGTCTATCTTTGGACTCAGTTTACCAAGCGATTTGAAGATTATAGGTCGAGCACACGAAACATAAAAAGCATGAATTATCATAGATCACTTCTGCCTATTTCGTTTTGTCCATTTCATCCAACCCCCCACCGTAATTTTTTCATTTAGTAAAAGCAAACATTTTGCCGAGTTTAGCAAAAACATGAATATTCATGAACGGTCAGACAATACAGCCTTTTAGTACGTAACGTATAGTGAATGGGAATGTGCGATGATCCGTGTAGGAGGTAGAGGTCAATGGTTTGTGCTGGCAATGTTCACGCGAGCGAAAATGAGACACTCGGAGCAATATGGTTATTATTTATGGTAAAGTTGTTATTATTAAATTGTTAATAAGTTTACAGTGTGTAAACGTTGCTTAAGTATTTACCAATTTATCCGAAACTGATTGTTGATTTATATTTTTTTGGAACTGGAAACAAAATAAGGTCAAACACAGCTAGATTTACATTCCAAAGTTCAATCCCTGCATTTGGCAGGGTTAATAAGGCTCTTTGAAAATAACTAAATGCACCCTGGAATTCCATTCTCTTAGGAAAGGACATATTTCATACATGAGTTGTGAAATTCATTGTTCAGGGATAAAGTAGGAATCGTATATTTGGTTCAGATGATGATATAACATCTCTATGCTTATACCCAGCAACCGTAGCGCTTATCAATGCATTCGGGTAGCGGTAAATTTTGAAGGAGAAAAGGAAAGAGCGAAACATGCCTCTGAACTTCTGTGTCACTGAAAAGAGAATGTGGGCGGGGTCTAAATAACAAATTTATGTACAAATGAGATGGATAAGTCACTGGACTGTGGATTACATGATTCACACCGCGGTGCTAATATTCTTTGGCAAGACAATCTACATTTGCCACGCTCCGCCTAGGTTGTAAATGGGTACCCGGCAGAATCCGAGCATTAATGTGGTTGGATTTTCGTGTATGTGCTTGTAAAATGGCGCCCGACCGGAATAATACACAGGGAGCAGAGCATGTTCACTGTCGTGTGCGGGTTAGCAGTCGAATGCAATGGCAAGGGAAATATATGTTAAAATGACTTGGTAACATTGTTAAAGGTTGATGAAAAAAATTGCTTAATTTTTGTATAAAATGTTACTTACTATATTCCTTGTACTGTAATAACCCTCTGACATGCAAAAAATCCTGAAAATTTTTCAAACCACGAAGATATATATGGTTTTCTTTGAAGGCGTCGATGTATGACACCCTCTGACAGTGATTAACAGTAAATTCTCCCAACCATTTTGAATTTTCCCAACCGTTTTTCCATGAAAAAAAGACATAAAACAAGCTAAAAATTTGTCAACATTTAAATGTCTGGAATGGAATGTAGAGCCATTTTAATGCTTTTGAGATTTCCATTCACCTAAAATGTAATTAAATTGTAATAATATAGTTGGGAGAATTGAGGAATTGATCAGATCAGTTTTTCCAAATTTGTACCATGAATAATGGTCCGTTTTCACTCAAATTTTCAGATTATCTTTAATTGTACATCTATCATTAAAGTCACTACCTTAGCACCACTATCTGTCATCTGAACAATGTTACCAAGTCCCTTTAAGCAAAATAAAGTCATGTATTGTTATCCAACGATAATTTCAACTATCAAATCCCCAAGCCGCAACGGCACATAAATCAATTATACATAATTACCCTGAAGTATGGAATTCCCCGCGCTTGGATCAAATGAATATTCACTCAGAGTTTGCAAAGAGCAGTGAAAAGAATGCTGGTCTCCCAATATAATGTTTAATAAAGATTGTTTATGATTGCCTAGCAACGATATGTGCAATCATCGGTTATTCCTTCTCACTTCATATCCCACCCTCTCTGTCCCTCTGTACCCTTCTCTCTCTCTCTCTCTCTCTTTCTCTCTCCCAATCGCTCTTCATTCTAATATTCCTTTTTTTTTTGCTGCTGCTCTTCTGAATCATCACGAACCCTCAAATTTATGTATTTTGCTCGTACTGAATTGTCAGGGCTCAGAAGGCATGAAAGAACAGAAAAGTCACGGTGGGCTTCGAATGTGTTTGCATTATTGATAGTACTAGGTTTAAGTAATGCCCAGAACTAATACAAAGTCTCGAATGTACAACAAAAAAGTCGTATTGTGACACCAAATTGAACAAAAGTAGGAAAAACATATAATATAGTAATATTTTTCAAACATTAAACTCACAAGTCTATGGCAGTGATTTAAAACACTATTTCTGTTCACGATTTAAACGCGCCAACCCTGGTATAAGGAGGAATAAGTTGGTTACTCACTCGTTACAATGGAGACCAGAGAGGAAAGCGCGATCGGCCCAATCAACAACCTTTGCACGATCTTTTCTTCCATCTCCCCCTTTATAGCTGATGATACTCCCGGTGATACTCATTAAAGGTATTGTTTAACAATGTTTACAATTTCAAAACGTTAAGACATTTGAGTGACCGGTTTTACCATACTCTTTTCCCCCTATGACTGTAGTGTTATAAACAAAAACTGTTCAAAACTGTGTCGCAAACAGTTTAAGACATTTCTAATTCCAATCATAAATATCTTTACATTAATTAAGACAAGCGATCGACTTGTTAATGTCATGGGATTCCTGACTGACCTAATGGTTTATAATTATGATTGCAGCATGAGATAACTGAATCTAGGAATTTGTTCCGAATCTGAGGTAAAGATACCTAATCCCTTTAAGGGTCAAGAAGACACGTTCCACTAGGGAAGCGCAGAATATATACCGATATACAAGCTTTATGTAGGCAAATGATCTCTGCCAACAAATATAAAGCGTATTACTAGTTGCTATGCGAGCGGGGATTCCCCATGGCTTGTTGACGTAATGGCTGCTGCTATTTGTCCTGCCAATAGACGTGTTTCCGGTACTTTGCCGTGAGACTAGTGTTTAAATGTTGGGGTCTCTCATGTTTTCACAAATTTTGTTATAATTATGATCAGTTATGATAATCTTTAAAACATACAATATTCGGGTCTTTTAAACTGTTTTGAGCTCTCTAAAAAGGCATACCAAAAAAAAAAGTCATGTCGAATAATCATATAATACCCACAATGCAGCAGCTGTCGGCAGTGCTCTCTACACTACACAAGTCACGTTCGAGCATGCCGATAGAATTTGGAGATTCTCCGCTCTGTTACAATTAATGCGTCAACCACAGTATCATGCATTAAGATTCGAAATGTGCGTATGGAAACTTTGCGTCTGTAATCAGTTTAGCTATGCCAGCTCAAAAGAAACCCCACCCCAATGCATAAATGTAGGTATTTTGAAAAACGAGATGAATTCCTGCCTTTTGATGTACAATACATCTTATGAACGTGTTCAATATGTATGAAAGAAGATTTCTTGGCATGATATAATGCCATTTAGCATGATATGGGTGCAGCAATTTTCTAGAAAATGTGACGAACTAGGCAAAATTGTACGTGCAGCTAAGTTCACGAAGAGTCTAGCTAGCTGTGCCTACCTCACAGACAATCAAACTTTGAATATGTAATTGCTTCGCCTAATTATTTATAAAGGCAAACGAATCTGAATAAATACTGAGGTTCGAACCCACAACTACAACGTTCTATCGGTTCTAGGACAATTACCCCCTGGGCAATCACCCCCCGGAAATTACCCCCCCGGAAAACTACCCCCCAACGACAATTACCCCCCGGGGAATTACCCCGCGGAGAAATAACCCCCCGAGAACAACTAACACCCAAGGACAATTACCCCCCGGAAAATTACCCCCGGAGAATGACCCCCCGAGGACAACTACCCCCCGAAGGACAATTACCCCCCGGAGAATTACCCCCGAGGACAATCCCTTCCCCCCCCCCTGGACAATCAGGATTCAATAGCAAAATACGATCTGACACATTGAGAGATGGCTACGAGCCTATAATACCCCCTTCATGAACTCATATTCGTTCAAATACTAGCAAGTTGTCTTCCTCGTTACTAAACATTTCCCTTTAATACATAATAAGTTATACACCACCAGTGCGGTTGCTGATTTCCACGAAGGATGTAAGTTTTAGGTAATTGTCAAGCGCTTCTCAAAATGCCTAGAAAAACATTTCTCGTGAGCAGCGATATTTCAACTTTTTGAGTCATGGTACCCTCTTCAGAAATGAAAAGTTTCTCCCAAATCCCAAAGTCTTCACAGACTATCTATTTTGCATGACTCAGGCACTCGCCAAGTGCTATATACACACGTATGGGCACGTTTAAGAATAAAAAAAAGGAAATACATTTTCCAACTGGTAAAAAATTAGTTGTAATCGACACACTAGTAACGATGCGGGCACCTTGCTGCCGAATGCACATGAATAACAAATAATGAATTCGATCATTTGATTTGATTTGATTTGATATATTGGTTTCTGCATCTTTTTTCTTTCTTTTCATCATACATTTTCATGAACATAATATGGTTTGATACAATATTTTAAGTGTATATAATTTATACAGATAATAAAACAAAATTAAACAGATATATTGAATGCATAATTAACATACATTAGATGCAGGAGGGCTACAGAAATAAGCCAAGTAGCTTGACGGGCCCGCAGCCCTCAACTTAGATACAACAATAAAAAATAACAATACAAAAGAGTGTGACTTGCAGAGAAGAAAATGAAAGGGAAGAGAAGGAGCGTTGGTAATAATACATACATCTCATACATATGCTGATTGAATGCAGGTTCATTCATGAATGGATAAACGATGCTAGGTCATGGACGATTACACATCATTGTTGAATATACAGTCAATGTACACACGAACATGAATACACGAATATGAGGATATTCGGGCCTCTCGTTGCCCTTATTTATTTATCATGTTTGAAATGTAATGAGTGTGGTAACAATGTAATCTCGAAATAACAGATATCATATATATTCGGACGCCTTGCTGTCAAAATATTGTCAGCGAGCGAGGAAGGAAGACACTTTCAATGTGTGTAGATATTCAACTTGAAGACTAATTTGCCGCATTTCTTGACCAAAGAACTGTAAGCATATTGTTGGGATTGTAAATTTTAACAGCTGTATACATATAGCGCAGGTGAAATTGTATTCCCAAGATCGCCCTTTCGTGCGCCTAAACAATCTTCCTGAATTTCAAGGATATTTTCTATAACAGACAATGGCTCAGTAACAAAGTCCTCTATTTGACAAACCGGCCCTGATATTAAAAACACACATGCACCCAAGTGCCTGGTCAAAAAAGTGTGTGGCTATACATGCATGATTAATCTCCATTTATCATGACACTCAACTAAAATGCTCGTTAGGGCAGGTATGGGTTAATTTCACAATACGCATGACCAATTACATCGGCTTGTTAAATATACTAATTACAATTTGTGTGCCTGCATACACCATGCACAGCATGCGCTGTCTGACCAGGGGGCGTGGCTATTCCATGTGAGATTAACGTACACTTATACTGATACATTACTAAATGCTCGACATGCAGGGTTTTTCAAAGCTGATTGATCTGAGCTTTGTAAAAACATTATTATTTGGCCAATCAGTCCCTACAATGAAAACAAGCATGCATCCAAGTGCCTGATCAGAGAGGGTGTGGCTGTACACGCATGATCAATCCCTTTTTGTTATGATACTCAGTTGACATACTCGAGAGGGCAAACAAGTGTTGATTCAGAGTAGTAGATCCGTGATACCACAACGTACAGAATAAATTACACTGATTTATTGAATGTGCATACTACAATGCGGATCGCTTTCTATATTCTGCGTTTTTCCCCCCTTTCAATTATCTCTGCAACTCATGCACTATAGGCCTTTAATGCAGAAGACTGACCCAATCTACCCTTTTGTATTGTTCACAATCTCAACTATTTTATACGATTTACTTGAATTGTAATTCCTAATGCCCGACTTGGCACGTACAGGTATCTTAATAATGTTTGTTGTGGCCTCACAGTTACCTCACCATTCACCCCTTGTCAAACTTTCGTCACTGTATATATCATGTACTCTCTAATCAGAGGGGTGTGTCTACTCCACTCTTGTTTATCATAATTTTATCCTGATACTCTGCTGAAGCGCCCGACTGGGCGTGTATTTCGATGCTGATTGATAGAGTTTTGTAACAGACTTCTGTATTTTTCATATCAGTCTTGTTTACACGCATGTATATGCATCCACGTTTCTGATCATAGGGGGTGTGGCTACGCAAGATTAATTGTTATTGTACCTCTATTTTTCTGAAATGTTAGGCAACACGAAAGTGGAATTACTTTACTACACCTGGTGTATAAGGCGATCATTAATTTTGAATCTGATCAATACAATGTGAAATGTATGTAACCACTCAGTAGCTATGTACTTACTTTAATCTCAAATTTTTAATATCTTGCACTCCTTGCTAACCTTTAAGTTTACAAGAGGAATACTATTTTTGGTTATGACAGTAACTATTATACAGAAGATAGGAAAATACAAAATAAAAAACAAACAAACAAAAAACAAACATACATATTTTTCATTTTATTTTATCTAAATTTTGAAGGCCGATACACTCAGTGGATACACTGAGTGGATCCTGATCCACTCATGCTTCTTTATCACATTTATATGAACAATATTCCTACATTGTTCACACCCCTGAGCTTATTTAACGTATGGCTTCGTTGCACTTTATGATAAAAAAAAAAGTATATTCCTGGGTTTGCTCCTTATGTGACCGCTTATTTATTATTCTTTTATGTGTAAATTATTTCAACTATTATATATATGTTCTTAGGTGGTTGAGCTCTGCTCTACTGCTTCCAGTGATTTTCTTATGCTGACCAAGATGGGTCTTATTATTTTTATAGATGAACTTTATATTGATATTGACTGCACATCAGCACCACTGACACACACGAACACACGTTCAGTCACTTGCAAACGCACCTACACCACAAGCACGCTTGCAGTTGATCCCTTACATAATATCTGGTACTTTACATTTTATCGTTTCTGATGGAGTCACTCTCTTTTATTCCTGATAATTACATAGAAAATTCATACAATAGCAAATACTACACACCTCAAGAATTCAATAACATGTTTGATAGTAATCCAAATGAAATTTCCCTTCTACATGCAAATTTAAGAAGTCTGAATAGAAACTTCGAATATTTTGAAAATCTCTTACACACGTTAAACAATTTCAAATTCTCTGTTATTGGTATTAGCGAGACATGGCTACATGAAAATTCCCCAGATTTGTTTAATTTACCAAATTATAAGTTGATAAGGGCAGATCGCAAAGGAAAAAGAGGCGGAGGCGTGGCCTTCTACATTGCTGAAAAACTGAAATTTAAGATCCGTTCCGATGTGAAACTGTTACATGCAGAAACTTTATTCATTGAAATTGAAAACACAGGATTTAAGAATATCATCATAGGTTTGATTTATAGACCGCCAGGCTCTAATCTTGATTTATTTTATAAGGAACTTGAGCAATATCTCTATATAATAGGTAATGAAAATAAGCATACTTTTATTCTTGGAGATTTTAATATCAATTTCTTACCCTCAGTCGTCAATAATAACCCAAACAATTTTATGAAACTTATGTACTCATTCGGCTTCCATTCATTCATCAATAAATCCACCAGAATTAACCCACATTCATCAACTCAAATTGACAACATTTTTTCCAACGTACATAACAACATGAATAACAAAATGATAGGAGGAATTCTATGCTCTGAAGTTTCAGACCACTTACCAATATTTTTAACTTGTGAATTAAAACTACCATGCCCCAAATCATTAAACCAACGTACATATCGAAAAGAATCTAAACGTAATATTGAATTAATGAAGCAAGACTTATTAATTGAGGGATGGGAGGATGTATACAATGAAGCTGACGCGAACATATCATATAATCTCTTGAATAATAAATTACAACATTATTATGAAAAAAATATTCCCATAGGTAAAGTAAAAAATAATAGAAAAACCCCCAAACATCCTTGGATAACAAAGGGTTTTTTGAAATCAATACAGACACGTAATCGCCTTTACAAATCACATTTACACAATCCTACTGAAGCCAATTCAAAAACATACAAGTTATATCGCAACAAGTTGACAAAATTAATTCGTATATCACGTAAAATGTATTATGCTAATAGAATAAAGGACGTCAGTTCAAATACTAATGCAACATGGAAAGTCATCAAAGAGGTTATGGGAACTAAGGCAAATCCCCCACCTACTGATGATATGACTTTAAATGGTTCTAAAGTTGACTCTTCCCTTCATGCAAACTCATTTAATTCATTTTTTACAAACATCGGACCCGAACTTGCAAGCAAGATTAATAGCCGAAATGCGCATTTCACGGATTATCTCCCCCAACCTAATCCACATTCTCTGTTCTTGAGCCCTACGAACCCCACCGAAATTATCAATATTACACGTTCTCTTAACAACTCCAAATCTCACGGGCATGATAGAATTAGTGTGTCTCTTTTAAAAGAAATAATCCACCCACTTGCTAACCCTCTTAGTCACATTTTCAATAAATCATTATCACAAGGTGTTTTTCCGGACTTATTCAAAATCGCCAAAATCAATCCAATTTTCAAAAAAGACAATCCTCATGAAATTACGAATTATCGCCCCATATCTCTACTCCCAAGTATATCCAAAATTTTTGAAAAAATAGTATATAATAGACTCTATGAATTTATCAACAAACACAATTTGCTAACTTCTAATCAATATGGCTTCAGAAAAAATTACTCAACAAACCTGGCTTTAATCCAAATTTATGATAAAATTACAAACGCCATAGCTAACAAAGAACATGTCATTGGTATATTTTGTGACCTCAGTAAGGCATTCGATACACTTAATCACGATATTTTACTTTCAAAACTTAATTATTATGGTATACGAGGTCAATCACTCCTTTGGTTTAAAGATTATTTAAGAAATCGAAGACAATATGTCACATTTAATGGTTATGACTCTGATTCACTTTTAGTTCAATGTGGTGTCCCTCAAGGCTCCATTCTAGGCCCACTGTTATTTCTGCTATATGTCAATGACATTATTAATACATCCTCCATTTTATCTTTTGTATTATTCGCCGACGACACAAATATTTTTTTTTCTCATAAAAATCTCACTTCCTTAAACAACATATTAAATCATGAAATAGACAAAGTATCACAATGGTTTAAAGCTAACAAATTATCTTTGAACACAAAAAAGACCCACTTCATCTATTTTAAACACCATTCTCATATTACTGATACTCCAATTCACTTACAGATTGACGGCATGCCATTAGAGCAGAAAACTCACTCTAGATTTTTAGGTGTTATCATAGATCAAACTTTATCTTGGAATGATCATCTGCACCATATCATAATAAGTATCTCAAAAAGTATTGGAATAATTTCCAAGTTAAGATTTATTTTACCTCATAAAACTTTATTTTTATTGTATAATTCGTTAGTACTCCCATATATAACCTACTGTAACGTTGTTTGGGCTAGTTGTGGTTCTACAAAGCTGTCTCCTATTTTTAAACTACAAAAGAGAGCAATTCGCATTTGTACAGGATCGCATTACTTGGCCCACACCGATCCTTTATTTTTTAAACAAAAAGCACTAAAAATTGCCGACTTATATACTATTCAAATAGCTATCATTATGTTTAAGTATATTAATAATCTGCTCCCTTCGTCTTTTGATGACATGTTTAAGTTCAATAGCTCTGTCCATACCTACCCAACTCGCATATCCGGAAACTTTCATCTCACAAACCCAAGACTGTTAATTGCCTCTAAATCAATTCGTCATCATGGTCCAGACATCTGGAATAATCTTTCAGACAATATTAAATCTTGTTCGACCATATACTCCTTGAAAGCCACTCTAAAAAAAACTATCATTCAATCGTATGAATCCCATACTCCAAATTAATATATTCACATAAATATTCACATTCGTCATTCAATATCCTCATTTTACTCAACTGCTACATACAGCACCAGCACCTGCACCTGCAATGCACCCACTTGACCAGTAAATATCAATTTCAGTCACGAATCTTTTTATGAGGCCGCCATCAATTTCAAGCCTTACCGCTCACGATGGCGGTCTCCTGCGTTCATTGATTAGATTATATATTATATTATATGTGTTATATTATATTATATTATATGTGAGAGTATCTATAGGTGTATATGTGTATGTGTATGTATGTATGTATGCATGTGCTGTGTATATGTATATATGTATATGTGGGTATATATGCGTATTTATGGATATATATCTATACAAAAAAAATTAAGCTCACTTCCTTATTTTGTATTCATTATGTATCATGACTATATTGTTTATCTTATGAATTGTTTTGTATATTATCTTTGTAAACACATTTTATATTATGTATTGTATTATTTTGAACGCAGAAATAAAAGCAAACAAACAAACAAACAAACTTTGTTATCCTTAAAAATGTATTTCTCACGTAATTTCACACTCTAGCCGTTTCTGATATTTGTTTTTCATAAATTCAAAGTTTTCCAAATGTAACTAACATTCTCTTGCGGCACCCCGGTTGAAAAAACGCTGAGCGGGAGCTACAAAATCAAATGAGATGAATTACCAGAGAGCGGATATTTATTTCCTTTGACATGGCACCGTACATATAACTTGAAGGCAATTCCCATTTCAAAATAATTTAACGAACTAGAAAACATATCATACTCCAGCATGACAACATAAATATATAGATAACGTGAAGAAAAAACTTAATTTCGGATTATACACACAAAGACAGATACACGATCAGCTGATTAAAAAAGTTACAAAGGATGCATCAATGAAATTTTACATCCTAATTTCTTTGTTTTGCCATTGTTGGTGAGAGAGGCTGTAACGCGTACTCATCTGCGCGCAATGTATTGTTGAAAAATATAATTTCTGTTCTTTACTCGGTAGCAAAACTGCGGGGGAATTGGGCAACCTCCACCCCCCCCCCACATCGAATTGAATAATTTGAAAACACTGAAAGGAACTTCATCAATAACAAAGAAAATGAAAGTTTATGAAATTTTCTGTAAAGAGCAATTTGGAGAAAAGCTCGCATTATGTGTCACAGTGTTACAAATTCCTCGAGGATGATTGTCATTGGGGGTAGTTGTCTTTGGGGGTAGTTGTCCTTGGAGGAGGGGGTGGGGTAGTTGTACTTGGGGGAATTGTCCTCGGGGGTAATTGTCCTCGGGGGTAGTTGTCCTCGGGGGGTATGTTTATGGATTTTAGTTACAGAACCTAAGTCTTTTTTTTATATTGCTAGTTTTTTACGTGTATATATATTTAAAGGTGTTATCTATTGTGCCGAAAATGTAAAAATGAATATTCCAGCCAAGGCTGTCCTTCATGTAAAATTGTATTTGTATGAACCATGTTTCTGCTATAATAAAAACCATTTTTGAATTTGAATTGAAATGAAAATGGTAATTGTCCTCGGAGGAAGTTTTCCTCGGGGGTAGTTGTCCTCGAGGGGTAATTGTCTTCGGGGGGTAGTTGTCCTCGGGGGTAATTTTCTAGGGGTAATTGTCCTTGGGGGGTAATTGTCCTCGGGGGGGGGGGGGTAATTCTCCGAAGGGTAATTTTTCGGGGGGTGATTGCCCAGAGGGTAATTGTCCTAATACGGGTTTTCATGTGTGCGCGTGTAAAATGGCGCCTTGCCTGACCACTTCACAGGGAGCGGAGCATGTTCACTGTCATGTGCAGATTAACAGTCCGAATGCAATGACAGGGGTAATATTGTCTTAAAGGCCAAGTCCAAAAATAACTTACTTATAATAAAGGCAGAAAAATTAGACAAACCAATCATAAAAAAAGTTTGAGCAAAATCGGATAACTAATAAGAAAGTTTTTTAATGTTTAATGACATGAACATTTTTGAAAATCACTAGACAAATTGGCAACTCACTCCTGAGTCTGTGACGTCATTGCCTCACTATCCACTAATTGTTTTCTTTATATTTATAATATCAATCTTCCATTTTCCCCCTAAGAATCTAAATTCCTCACGCCAGCATCTGAATTATATTGATAATAATATGCTTTTGTGTAGATGCACTAAATATATAATTCCCTTTTTCATGAAAATTTTAAACTTTGATAAACTATTTATATAGGAATCAATCATTATCAATTTACAATATTCAGGAAATAGAATAAATTCTTCCAAGTTCATAACAGATTTTGTGAAATGTCATGCACGCAATATGATACAAATCATATGACCTGGGCAAAGGCCTGGGGAAATCAAGTTTTGTGGGTTAAAAATGGATACAAATATATATAGCAAGTGGTAAATAGTGAGGCAGTGACGTCACAAAAGTCAACGGGATAACCAAACTGTGTAGTGATTTCAACTGTTCCATATTTTTGCATACTCTTTCAATAATTCATAACTTCCTTATTAGTCTTTACTCAAACTTTTTTTTTCTCGATTGGTTTGCCTGATTTTTCTGCTTCTATTGAAAGAAAGCTTTTTTTTGGAGTGGACTTGGCCTTTGAGCAAAACAAAGGCATTCTGAACCAACAAGATAGTCATTTAAATGTCACCTATGTAATCCCCAAACCGTTACGGAACAGTATTTAACATGACTATGTGTAGTTACCCCGATATATGGAAGCCTTTGGATCAACTAAATATTCACTCATAGTTTGAATTCAAAGCAGCGGTAAAAAAAAGAATGTTGCTCTCATGAAATACTGTTTAATCATGAATGTTTATGTCTGCCTAATAAGTATATATGCAATCATTTGTACTCCTTCTCACTTCCCCGTTCCTCTATCTCTTTATTTCTCTTTCAATCACTCTTCATTCTATCAATCTTCTCTTCTTGTTTCCGTACTTCTGCATCATCACAAACCCTCCAATTTATGTATTTTATTCGTACTTGATTGTCAGGGCTCAGAAGACATCTAAGAACAGGAAAGTCACTGTGGGCTTTGAATGTGTTTGCATTACTGATGGTTCTAGATTTAGGTTATGCCCAGAACGTATGGGCCAACAAAAAGGCCTTTTATGTACAACAAAACAAGTCATATTGTAGCACTAAATTGCACTAAAGTAGGAAAAAACATCTTACTTTCTAAAGTATTTAAACAAATTAAACCCACAAGTCTCCAGGAAAAATTTATATCATTGATCTTTTATTTTTTAATCGAGGGGATTTAAGTCATGGTTTTCATCGCCCTAACCCTGGCATGAGGAGGAGTGGGTTACTTACGCGTTACGGCCGAGGCTAGTAAGAAAAGCACGATCACCCCAATCAACAACCTTTTCACGATAATTTCTTCCATCTCCTCCTTTTTAGCTGATTACACTCAGAAAGGGTCAAGAAGACACGGTCAAGTAACGTTTTCGTTTCCTTTGGGAAGGGCAGAATAGACCGATTTACAAGCTCTGTCCAGGCAAATAATCCCCGTCAAAAGAATTTCTACCGACTTGTTTTCTTCTTGTTGCTATGCGAGCGCGGATTCCAAACAGCTAGTTGACGTAGGGACGTATTATAGGTTGAAATGAATTTCACCTATCCAATCCCCAACCACCACGGCACATGAATCGATTATACATAATTATGACGTATGGAATTATCTGCAGCCACTTGGATCAAATGAATATTCACTCAGACTGTGCACTGAAAGGAGCAGTGAAAAGAATGCTGCTCTCCTAATATACAATTTGATCATGAACGTTTATGTCTACCTAGCAAAGATATGTGAAACCAT